>BRDA01017300.1:0-10736 GCA_036984385.1 Crenuchus spilurus | reverse complement strand
TATATATATATATATATATATATATATTGAAATGTAGTGAGTAAAAGTAAAAAGTATTAAGTGTCAGAAATACTCAAGTATAGATACCTAAAAAAATACTTGAGGACAGGAATTAAGTTTTTATACTTTGTTATATACAGCCTCTGCCTTTAGAGTACAGAATGAATGAAGATGACCTTGCTGTCATCTTTTATAGCCTGAGGTTAAAAGTTCACTGCTTTCTTGCAGTGTTGGGGGCACTTACTAGAGCCAAAATAAGCCTTAGGACTGTGAGGTATGTTGTTGTGTCTTAGCTGCACTCTATCTATAGAATAAGAAACTGTGAACAGATGTAGAAGAAAACCCTTCAGCTAGACTTACAGTTTTAAGCAAAAGCACAACTTTCAGAATTACATGTTTGTTACATTAAGTTTTAAGAGCAAATTAAATAACACAATCTTTACAGCAAGCAGACTTGAAATGTGAATTTCTGTTTACTTGTTGATCTTAACACATTTTTATTTACAGAACTTTTGAACAGGTCACATTTAACATTTCCCCCAAAGTGATTAATTAAACAAAGGATAAGTGTGCATTACAATGTGCAGAAGTTTATTTTCTGTAGAAGAAATTTATGTTCACTTATTTTCTGTATGTTCACTTATTTTCCTACTTTCTGTAGATTATTTTATCTTAGAAAATCAATAAAACGTGTGAAACTACTAACTTTGGCACACAGCTGTACTGTATATTCATTTTGAAACAGCTGTTACATGGTATTATTGTATATGGTATCTTCATTTTCACATATAGTGCAGTACTTTATATAATTGATATTTGTACAGAGTACAGTGATCCATTTACATTTAGTATGAATTCTACCTTCATTTTTGTAATCACATATACATTTAGTCTATATAATGTGCCCTTAATCATCATCTAATCTGTGAGACCTTAATTAAGTTCTGGATGCACATTGAATCAGAATCTCTTTATTTTGCTAAGTATGTTATACATACAAGGAATTTGACTTGATGAGAGAGACCCACGTATGACATTTAACAAACACACAAATGTATTACACTGACAGAGAAAAAAAAACAATAAACAGTAAATAGAATAATAAGGCTAAAAAAATACTAAAAGTAATAAGAGTAATAAGAGCTGAGGGAGCTAATAGAAACGTAAATATCTGTAATTGAACATGCATGAATACTACATACCCATATATATCACAAATACTGTATACACACCCTATAATATACAGAAAGTACAGATGATATGAACATTTACAGAGATTGGACATCTGTACAGCTGTGTTAGTAGGCACAGTGCAAATAATCAACATGTAGCAGTAATGGTTTGCGATTGAATACAGTTTCAGTTCAGTTCAGTAAAATTTGGAAGCTCAGTTCAGTTGTAGATTAGTTTATGTACTACAATGTGAGGTGTCCACTTTTGTTGAGGAGCTACAGCTCTGGGGAAGAAGCTGTTTGCATGCAGTGTTGTGCTTGTTTTGATAGTTCCAAGTCTTCTACCAGAGGGGAGTGTCTGGAAGAGGTGATATTGAGGATCATGAAGGCTGATAAAAGTTTTGGTGATGTAATTTTAAAAGAAAGACTGGGCTAACTTTGGTGACTATTGAATTCTGGTGTTTGTTAGGATCTTTAGCCTCACAGAACAAGTTCTAAACAAAATAGGCAAATTATGGACATCTTGGCTGTTCTGTGATATGTGAAAAACTGAGTAAATATGATTTTGGAGGAATGTTTAATTTTTTTTACCTTTAATTTAACCAGGCAAGTCATTCAGAACATGTTCTTATTTACAATAACAGCCTACTTGAAAGAAAGGGGGTACATAAATAACAGATACAGACAAGGTTAAAAGTAAAACAAAAAGAGATATAAACATAACATAAACAATCAATTAAAACAGTTGCAGGTGTCAGTAAAAACTCCATGAAATTAAATCTTCAGCCACATATGATGTTTCTTCTACCAATCTTGAATTCGTGATCTTCCTTCAGTCCTGTTTGTCTTGTAATACAAAGGTTGAACAAATAAAGATAGAATGCAGCCATCGTGAACACCTATGCAGTGTAGAGCATTCGGTCCTTTTTCATGATTGTTCTTCTTGATGACATTGTAGATATTTCTCATTGTTTATTAATATAATCAATACTGACAACCTGCCATATGTGTTATTTAACACCAACACAGATCACAGCCTTCAACAGGTCTCTAGTGGCAGAGGACATAACTGTCTGCAACAGTCTAGCTCACTGTGAGCCTGTCAGGCCCTTCATACCTAAAGGGTTAATGGGGGTCAAAGACGTACATTCATTCTTTCTGTTAAAGACCTCAGGTTGTCAAACTGTGGTCAGTGTACTGTACAATACTGATTGGAGCTGCTGAAATATTCATAGATAAACAAACATAACCTCTCAGTAATTTGCATTTGATTTCCTTATTGGATTAATCTTTGATTAAACATCCTTAACTGACAAGAGAAGATAAATGCCTTACTGGGGGATTTACTAGCTAAGTGCTCCATCAATTTTGTTAAAATAAACAGCAGGTTTAGGCCCCAGAATACTTTATTAAAGCCCAGTGCATCTGAGCAGTGTGTTTGTTTTAAAAACACCAAGAATAAAAATAACATTTTTATGTGCTCATAAATACTTTTAACTTGTAGATTCTGGTCTTAGAGCATCTTAGTTTGTACAGCTCTTTATATTCTGCTACTAAAGCAGCTTGTGACATAGCTGTACATACTGTAAGATGCTCTAAGAACATAATTTAAAAGTTAAAACTACCACATGCTGCTTTAGGAACAGAGTAGAGCCATGGGAACATATTAAAAGTTAAATGTATATAAATGGCAGAAGATGCAAGATGATCTGAGAGCAGGATGTTAATGAAGTTGTGAAAACTGAAGCTTGCTAGCTACCTAACATTAAGGTGTCATGGGAGCAGAGGCTCTGATTCCAGCGTTTCATGCAATTGCTAGCCTTCATCTATTGCTAGTTAGATATTCAGTCGCCTATATGGTCGCCTCACTGAACCAATCCTATGTAAGATATTTCAATAAATAAAACTGAGCGTGCAGAAGAGTGAAAGAGACAGTGATAGAGACAGTGAATAAACTCCATAGGTGTAATACAGATTGAATAGCATTTATTTCGGGTGTATAAAAATCAGTGACAGATGGCCAAAGAGGGTGGTAGGGCACTGCCCTCCCTTTCTTTTAAAAATTATATATATTTTAAAATAATCAAAACCTACATATTTTAAGTATGCATGTGGTAAACAAAATGGATTCAAAGATTGAGAAGAGGCTTCTTCTTGTAAGATACAGCTTTGACTTGCATTTGTGAATTGCAGGAAGTTCATTTGTGTGATTTCTGGAAGTGTTCCTAAGTCCATACAGTAATTTCCATGCCTAGTTTTAATGCAATGCTCTCTAAGGGCCTGAAGATCATAAACATCCAGTATTGACTGTCGGCCTTGTCCCTTGTCTTTCGATGATAGTATGTACTGAAGATGGTGGGATATTCAAAATCTTTGCAATTTCACATTGAGGATTTTTCTGAAACTGTTCCACAATTTATAGATGCAGTTTTACACAAATTGCCCATCTTTGCTTTTGAGAGACTCTCTGAATGCTCTCTCTTTCTAAAATGCTTGTTATACCCAGTCATGTGACTTAGTTGCAAATTCCTCAATCAGTTGTTTTTTGTTATTAATACCCAATATTGTCCAGGGTTCTGTTGCCATGTCTAAACTTTTTTGAGATTTGTTGCTTCATAGTTCTAAAACAGTTAATATATATTTTTTTATTAAATGGTACATCTGATGTGTATTCTTGGTCTATTGTTAATAAATTATGGATCTATGAGATCTGCAAATCATTGCATATTTACATTTATTTACATTTTACACAAGTGTCCAAACTCTTTTTAAATTGGTATTGAATGTGTATTTTTAAATAAAATTAGTTTATTACTTTTAGAGATTATCTTTAGCCATCTCAGTGTGACTCTTTTCAAAGTCACTCAGATCCTTATTTTTATACATTCTTTCTGCTTCCAACACATCAATATGAAGAAGTGACTTCACTTGCTGCCTAGAATAGCCTCCACTGTAATTAGATTATCAGTGTTATTCACCTCACCTGTTAGTGGTTTTAATGTTGTGGATGATATAACATATCTTGTTGTAGTACTTGAATAGTAATGTTACCTAATAATAAGGAGCTCAAACAGTTGTACAGTTGTTATATGATGGGGAAATATCTCCCTCTTGTGGATCAGTTCATGTGTGTTGTACATTTCTTGACAGTCAATAGTTTACAGTATACAAGCAAGTTGCTTTTCCATCCTTTGTGTATGATTTTTTTTTTTAATTTCCACATGCAGTCAGGACCGTGTGAGCTGAGTCAAAACAACCTCAAATACATTCATTACAGCACAATCTGATAGAACTGTGGTCTCCAAATATAGTTACTGTGGACAAACCCTTCAGGGTTCCACCCCAATGACAAGAAAGGTACTGACAAAGTGATGGTCTATTACCTTAATTATTTCTGAGAGTGTATTGTATCTGCACTGCTGTGTTTTGAGTGTGTGTTTCTGTTAATGCATGTGCTTTGCTGTAGGTCTTTGTGGAAGGGGGAGGTGGTGGGTTGGAGGGTTTTGGTGTTCAGACTGTAGCCCTCCTCCTGGTCCTCCCCTTTGAAATCTCTCTGGCTGTGGCTTCCCAGCACAGCACTAAGATAAAAGAGAATCAGAAATTCAGCGCTCTTCAAAGCCTGAACTCTGCTCCGCTCTGGAGGAACACAGCAGGCCGAGCTGGCTTTAGAGACCCCCAGACACTGAGGGGAGACCCTGCCGCAAGCCTGCAGATCACATGAGGCACTTAACAACACACACACACACAATAAGAACTGGAGGTCCAAAAAGGACATACACATATATACAGATACAGTTACCTGTAAATAAATCTGTACATTGAATAACAAGACATCAGTATCACTACTATGATTTTTTTCTGTTAAATACAACCTCAAATAACAAAGTTGAGCCAGTACAGAAAATGGAAAAGTAACAGTAATAAACAACAAATGAAGAGATGTTGACCAGAAAAAACATGAAATATCTTTCACAGTGTCTGCAATGAAATTGAAAAGTAAAAGAAACTGTAAGAAGCATTGTTTTTTATTTGACCTTTTCATATTGTCTAAACTCTTCCTTATTTCAGCTGTAAAAGAATTATGAAAACTGCCTGAATTATTATTAATTATATTTCATTATTCAATATAATAGCAACAACAATACATATATACAATACTTGTTATACACAAATACAATTATTAATAGCACAAAAATATGTACCACTATCACTACTATTACTACTAACATAATAATAATAATAATAATAATAATAATAATAATAATAATAATAATAATAATAATAATAATAATTGTTATTGTTAGTTATTGTTATTGTTGTTGTTTTTATTGTTATTACATTATAGTACTTTTTCAAAGCTTTGCAAAATAAAAATAAATAAAATTAAAAGTAAAAATGGAAATTTAATACGATCTTATCTTTCTTATTATTTCTCTTTCTGTTTTTATTTGATCTTTTTTTAAACCCCTTAAGTGTTCTTTTTTTTAAACAGCTCTAAATCAGCCTAAAGGATCATCCAATTCAGATGCTTTCAATGAAATCCTCTGAGACCAACAACCATTTACATTTATGTTCTAGATCCCAACACACCACTCAGTCTTGTCTGGACACAGCCTGAGGCTGTGGGGTAAGTGCCTTTCCCCAGTGGACAACAGCAGATGGTCATATCAGTGCTAATATACTAACCCTCCAGTTCACAGCCCACTCATTCACTGTCGTACTTCATCATCAAGGCTATTAACAGAGAGTTCTCAGCCTCTGCTCTTCTGAGAAGACATTACACTACATGTTGGGACATTGCTGTGATGATTTGACTGTATTCAGTGATGTGAGAATTAGTAAAGTCAGGTACTAATGTTAGATGATAAGATCTGGATCACAAACTGCACAGATCCCAAAAGTATTGGATAGAGTTTGGGGCTATAAGACCTGCACTAATTTCTCTTCAGACTTCATGGGAGGTGTTCTCTAAAGCTTGTCTGATTTAGCTACAATAACTTCACAGACAGCACTGCTACTCTACCAAGACATTTATACAGCGCTCATAATTAAAGTGTCTATGGCAACTTATTTGTTCACTGGCAGGGTATGGCAGAAACCTCCATCTGCTTTCCATATGATGTTTGTTAGTAGCAACCTGATGTTTCTGAGCAGTCTACATTTATACAATGTTAAAAATTCCATAATTCATAGCACTTAGCACATAGCACATAGCAGCTGAATTCATAGTTTGCTCATTGAACAAGTGATGATTTCTTATCACAGACACAGAAAATATAAAACCTCTCATTAGAAATATACCTGTATGTTTTAATTTATAATTTACTTTTTGTGCTTTTCAATGTGTCAAGGCTATTGCTTGAAATAGTATGTTATCTGTCAATTTTAGGTGCTATGCAAACAGTTCATTTTAGTCACTAATGCTAACAGCCTATTTAGTTGTTAATGCTAACAGTCCATTTAGTCACTAATGCTAACAGTCCATTTAGTCGCTAATGCTAACAGTCCATTTAGCCGCTAATGCTAACAGTCTATTTAGCCGCTAATGCTAACAGTCTATTTAGCCGCTAATGCTAACAGTCCATTTAGTCGCTACTGCTAACAGACAAATTTAGGAACTAATGCTAACTTTTAAATTTAGGACCTTATGACAACAGTTAATGTTAGGCGATAATGCTGTTAATTGTATGTGCTAATGCTCACAGTCCATTTAGTCACTAATGCTCAACAATCCATTTAGTTGCTAATGTTAACAGACAAATTTAGGCACTAATACTGTTAAATGTAGGCACTATATGATAACAGCCAATTTTCTATCTAACAGTAGACAAATTATGAAAATATCTGAAGATAATTTTTCATAACAAAGAGCATTTGTTGAAGACATTGTACAAATTTAATCATGATCGATATAAAAAAGTTTAATGTGGGGTCTACATCCATGTAGATGTCTGCTACAACTTACGTTAAAGGCTAGTATTATGCAATTTTGTCTTCTCAGATTTACCAAAACTAGTGGCTATTGGTAGTATGATTATAATAAATAAAAACATTATTTGGTGTATAATATGATCCAGGATGTTGTCTAGTGTGAGTCACTTCATATCATGTTGTTTTATTTTATCATAAATCTTTTTTTTGGTGGGCAGAGCATGAATGCATCAAATATCTTCTCCAGTTCACAAAAATAAAAAAGTGAAAATGTGTGTGTATCTTATGAAGCCCATTCAAATCCACATTTCTGATTAACTTTACTTCCCTTTGTACTACAGGTAGCTTTTTAATCAAGACAAAGCACAATTTTATTCATCTAATTTTCTGCTTTCATGTTTCTTTTAGCTTACAGTACAGTAACTACGTCCAATATTTCAGTCCAAACATTTCCTTTGGGCTTTTCCATCCCTCCCACTGTCACACTAGTCTGTTATCTAAAACGAGGTCACTGGTGGAAATGAGGCCATTTGTGCCTTTGTCTTGTTACTGTGTGTTTACTGTGTTTGACCACCAGAGGGCGAGAGAGAGTCACTTTTACATGAAAGTGAGCTCAAAACACCAAGACAAAGGAGTTGTTTACTGCTTCAAACTCACAAAGGCTGAGCCAGGTTATGTAGTCCTGTATGTACCCTGTTGTGCTTTTCACTTTGTTTATTTTACCAAATCAGTTTTTGCTGGCTGTTAAATGTTTTGTTTAGTTCTCAGTAAACTCTTTAATAAGTATTGTGTTCATGCATTTGAGATAAAGTGGTGTAAAGCTAGTTTTACTCTTCAGGTCAGTTGATATGACTGCATTTCTTATTTATTCAGCATTTTTTTTTCAATAGAAACTATCTAACTTGATGACCTAGATATAATGTAATGACCTATAGTTCTCTGTTCAGAAGCACATGTGAGCTTTGTCTTGTTATCTTTCTATAAACAAGTTATCATTTTGGACACATGGTTTTCATACAACTGTTAAATGTCCTATTCTGACTTAATGTTATACTCTGTAAGTTGATTTAATGATGTCTGCTAAATGTAAACTTGTACATTTAAATGTACATAATGTGTACTCAGCTTGAATAATTGGTTTGGAAGTTTACTTAACAGTATGTTTGTTGTTTCTTCAGGTTGTCTGAGTTCCAGTCATTTTGTGACCTGTATCAGTCCATCTGGACATTGCTTTGAGTTGCCACAACAACATTGAGCAACAAGGTGGCCGTCTGGAGTCCAGTGTATCTATTTTTTCAGTACAAAGCATCAGCCCTGGTTGTAAAAGACCAGATATGTATGTACCACCTTCATTTATACTCTTTTTCATGTCTCACACACTCTTTCTCTCTCTCACCCTCTTTCCTCCAGTTATGACCATATAAAAATTTATACTCATATTGTAGATGCTGATCAGAAAACAGCGCACCCTCATGCCATGGCAACAGTCTGAATCACGTCAGTGAGATACTCCCATTGTCCTCGTTTTCCATCATGTGCGTCACTATAGTGACCATCAATTACTGGGTCAAGCCTGATGCTCAGCTCCTACACACGGTCACTCCGTCACTGTGCAAACTCAAACCCAACTCGTATATTTACATCCACTCATTACTAACATCCATCCAAACAGAGTACACCCAAACCAGAATCACAAACACACTAATGGTACTGTAGGTATGCTTATATTACGAACTTGCTTTGGAGAAACTACTGCTTATAATTAATAATAATTAATGCAGACTGTTTCTGTCACTGCATTTTATTCTCTCTCACTTTTAAGTAAGTTTCAAGTTGATTTTACAATAAATAGGCTAACATAAATGGTCCACAAAGACATGGAATACAATTATATTAGATTACATTACAAATACATGACAAATTACATTAATTTATACAACCATTCAAATGAAATAAAGTCTGTTTTAATGCATTAAATTTGAGACAGATCCTGTAGTGGTGTTAGTAGTTTTAATAAATTGCCTCTTTCACACCCCATCATTGACAAAAATGTTCAATACTTGATGTATTTTTATCTTCGAAATGTCGCTGGGTCCTCTGAATCATGAGGTTTGTTAATGAGTTGACATATGAATACGGCTACGTGTAAGTACAGTATACTGCTTAACTTAGTTAAGTGCATGACTTTGGTAGCCTATTCTAATATATTAGTTCTGAGTCACAGGATTCAAGTAATAAGGAAGCTATTAAAAATCAGATGACTAATGAACAGGTTGTCTCTAAAATGACAGCTGTAGAGCCAGAATAAAGAATGCCTCACTTTAAAAAGTCAAGATCAAATCTTATACTGTATTATTTGTCATTTAATAAAATCTTGTTGATCCCAAACTTGAAATATTAATAAAAAACATTAGAGATATGTTTTGGTATCTATTGTTTATATGTATACATTTACACCACACTATAGATAAAATCTTTTATTAACCAGAATCAATCCCTGTTCAATTCAACTTGTTCAAAAACGCAAAACAGTCCCAAACTAAACCAGATCACTACACTCATGCATTCCAAACACAGAGCCAAGCGCCGATTCCAGTCTCCGGTCTCCAGTCATTCCTTTGCTGCTTGGCCGCCTCCCTGGATTCTTAGGCTTGTACGCTTTTATGCTGCAAATGATTCAGATTCTTCACATTCCTCACTCTGTCCTTTTTCCTTGTTCTCTTTTTCTTTTCTTTTTCTCACTCTCGCTCTCTTTCTCACTCACTCACAATGTCTGTCTATGTCTCACTGTATCTCTCTTTCTCTCTCTCGCTATCTCTCCCCCTTTTTCCTACATCTCTCTCTCTTCATGTAAGTGCTGTGTGGCCTGTGGCCATGGCAGTAAATAAAGTAGTATGTTAGCTTTAGTGTTTAGTGATGGTTACAGTGGCTCTCCTGGGAGGTTATAGCTGTGGACAGCAGGGTGAAGAGGTCAGGATCAGAGTTGGGGTCTGAAATTTAGGACTTGTGGCTGTTGGGGGGTGGAATGTGAGTTAGTGGACTTATTTCACTGTTTGTAGTGCTGATACAGTGGCCTGAACAGTAAAAAAAAACAGCAACTGACTCATGCCTGTTCTTGAGCCAAACAAAACTTGTATTTTTTTAACAATTTCCTGATTTACAAAGATTTTCCAAAGAAACAAACTTACGTAAGATCTCAAGATTGTGTACACAATACATAAACTGCCATATAAACCGAGACACCAATGATGGTCTGATTTCATAAGACATTACTTCATATGTTCTTATGAATGTTCTTAAATGCTGTTATCAATGGAAACTTAAGAGGCTCTCAAACCTCCTCTTAAGAACATCTTATGAGGTAATTCACTTAATGTCTGATATCAATAGGTGTTAGCATTTTACTATGTTGTTTTATATACATATTGAATTGTTTTGAAGCTACCAGTGCGAAGCTATCATAAAACATTTATGCATTTTTTTCAACAATCAAGATATGACAAAAAACAACTTTTCATACAAATGTCCTTAACTCCTTGTTTCATGGTGTTTCTTTGAAGTAGCATACTGTTTTCACACCCAGACACAATCGCATACTAAGAATAAATACTCTTTCTGAAAGAGAGGGGTTAA
>BRDA01017293.1:0-13014 GCA_036984385.1 Crenuchus spilurus | reverse complement strand
GTAAAATCTAAAACATGTTTTGGTTTGTTTAACACTTTTAAGTTTACTACATGATTCTTTATGTGTTTCTTCATAGTCTGGATGACTTCAGTGTTAATTTACAATGTAGGAAAATAAATAAATAAATCTAATGAGAAGGTGTGTCCAAACTTTTGACTGGCACTGTGGGTAGGCACAACAGGGAAAATCATTTGAAGCTGATAAATGTTTCTGTTTAGACAGATATGATATGACGTCTTTAAATGTTTGTTCAATTTTTACTTTTTATGTATGACTTCAGGACATCCACTACGATCATACTATGATGACTATTTGCAAAAAATATCATCTCATCTTAACTCCTAAGCGTACTATTTTGGACATATATGGGGTTGTTTTTTTGGATAACTTCTGTACAGTTTCTCATTAGGCTGAATGGGACTTTTTCTAAAGCTTGCCATGTGTGCTGTACATTTTTTCCCTCTGGTTGGTTTATCTTGGGGTTTGGGAGGACTGGTTTAGCAATGACCCTTCATATTCTGAGAGCAGTGTGCAGGAGCAGGCCGTGACATTAGCTATGTGTTCTAAAATCCACACAGCCTGCAGGTTATGAAATTCCTGGACACTGCCAGGGAGTAAAAAGTCTCCTGTTGACAGATAGGCAATGCATTCCTCCAGCCTGAGTGCTGTTTGGAAGAGAGCGTTGCGTTTTTTGCACATACATGCCTCATTTCTGTGAGTGACCACTGGACACGTACGCCTACAGACGGGCTGATTTGCTCTGCATGGACCCCTCGGTGGCCAGCAAAAGTAGCCCAGGCTCAGCTATGTGAAATATGGCTGAAAAGGATGGTGATTGGTCACCCCGGGTCTGAGGATCCATCCACACCCTTCTGTTAAACAGAGCTGGTCTACAGTGCCCCAAAGCGCTGACCCTACACCAGCCTCCAAATGACCAGCTGTTCACTCGCTAACTAGGTCACACTAACACATAAGCACATCACACACATTTTGAGGACTCTGGTGTCAGCTATGTATCTAACGCTAGATATTTAGTGCATTAAGTGTACAGCCAGGTTCATCCAACTCACATTCTGGTCTGTTATATATCACATTAGTAGAAAATCTCTTTATTGATGCACCTTTATGAAACATGCAGTACTCAACTGCCTCCATCCATGCCACTCATGCCTACTTTGCTTGCCAGGTACACTATAACAGCAAGGCATCTGCAGTACTTTCCAACCCAAATATACAGTCTCATCAGTATTAATACAATTTCTCACCTGAAGTCAGACAAAAATCAGGTAACATGTACTGAAAAACAAAAGCTTTGCAGCTTATCAGTCAACAATTTCAATCAGAATCTTGAATCTTGTATAATAAGCCTGTCTTTTTATGCATTTTATATTTCTAATGAGCTCCAGGTGTCAGGAGCTGGAGATCCAGGGTCCTCACCATCATAGTACTTAGAGAATCTAATGTAATTTGACCAGGGCTCTCCAACCTCACTAGTCACTTTATTGAAAACATATACGGTACTTGTGCTACCGCTCAGTAGCCATTTTATGACTTTACTCTTTTCTCTTTTTCTGGCAGGTGTCTCTTAATTGCAGTGGCACACCGTGCATTTTACACCGAGGTATTCAGTAATGCTCCATCTGAATCAATCTACCCCTCAGAAACTAATTTATGGTTATAAAAAACATTTAATATGCAGAAATACAATATAAAGAGCCATTGCATCGTAGATAACTCCTGTAACCTTAATAAATGCCTTTAGTAAACACATAAAAAACATCAATAGTAACCTCATAAACTTGCAATATTATTTAAGAAAATAGCCACATTTTACTCACCAAAAATCTGATTATTTGTAAACAAAATCCATCCTCCTCTCTTTCCTCAAAAAAAATTTACTCTGTCGTACAGATTATCAGTGCGCTTCAGTTCCATCAATAAGTCCTTTCCTATTAACATCGTATATCCAATATACGAGTCTGAATACAGGGACGTTGTCATAAGCCTGCTAGAGGGCCCTGGTGACACCAACTCAAAATCTTATTGGTTGAAGCAACAATTTCATTGATATTTATTTTGTGTTAAGAGAGCCTGCAGAATGAAGTGTGAAGGCCTCAGGCAGACATCTTTGACTTTGACCCTGCCTGGCAACAAATGCTGGCTGAAATGTGATTGGTTAAATGCTTTAATATGAAAATACATGCCTGGAAACAGCACAACCATCGCAAAAACTATAAAAGGAAGCGGACAGACGATTTGGAATTATTTAATGAGTATTCATGGACAAATTATAATGAACATTAATTTGTGATTCAGATATTTTTTAGGCCAGCAGAGAAGGCTTTGCAGGCCCTGGCGGCCCACCACTGCTTAATTGTTTATAACAGGACCATTATGTACATGTAGAAAAAAGGTCAATCACTATTTTGTATCAGTGTTCAGGAAATGTATAAATACATACACAAAATAGAGAAATATCTGCTAACTGCAAAATAGTGTCCTTCAAGTTGTCCAGTTATTTTAAGGGACTGCTCTCTCTTGAGGCCATCTCTTGAGGCCAAAAAAATAAAAAGGCATTCTAATTAATGTATATAGACCTCCAGGGCCCTACTCAGTTTCATGCGAGACTGCCCAGGAGTTGCCATGGCCTTGTGGTTAGGGATCTGTTCTTGTGACCAGAAGGTTGCTGGTTTGATCCCCAGGCAGGTCATGACTGAAGTGCCCTTGAGCAAGACACATAACCGACAACTGCTCCCCGGGCACCATGGTAGGGCATGTGTTCACTAGTGTTTGTTTCACTGCATGGATGGGTTAGAAGAGGTCAAATACCATTGTGTGCCATCACATTGGCAAAGTTGAATTTAAAATAACTGAATGACTTAGTGGTGTACAGTAATAACTGTACAAGACTTTAGCATTCATTTTGAAAAGAGCGATGACCCATTTAAGGACATTTACATTAATTCTATATTCTACTGGAATTACCCAACATGTAACAGGGCCTACACACTATTGTAATCATACCATGGACTTAGTTTTGACCCTGAGTGTAATCTAAACATTCTTCCTCAAAAGCCAGCAATCTCAGATCACTAATATCATGAGCTACATCTCATTCATAATATATGCGGATCTCCACGCTATTGTTTGAATCGCTCAATAACACCAGCTACAGCCCTACAATTTATTGAAAACCTCCCAGACTTATCAGCTCCAGTTTACTCTCCTAGATAGATTAACTGACTGTTGAGGAGATACCTTCTGATGAACCTTAGACACTGTAGAGCCTCTCAAATATAAAAAGGTGAGAGCAGGGGTATATCGATCACATCACACATGGACCTTAAAACAAAGAGAACAGCCTGACACTGATGGAGGGTTGACTGCTGAGGATCCTGCCACCTTAGACCAGCTACTCACCAGTCAACTAATACAAGCTGGTGCCTGCCCTTCATTACTAACCTCATTGAAGTTTACTGTACATGGACTGCTTTTACTACTATTATTATTATTATTATTATTATTATTATTATTTATTTATTTATTTATTTATTTTTATTTTTTGTTTTTTTATTAGCCATCATTATTTGTTGTGTTCTTACAATCACTACTATCACTATATTAGTACATAGGTAGGTAACAAGAGGATGATGGTGGAGGATAGTTATGTGACTTCATTATATCAAGTGTAAAGAAAGTGGGTAAAAGCTGGAAGGTGAAAGACCTTCAGGATGCCCGATTATATGAATTTAGTTGAATATGCTTTCTGTGAGTTCCTATTTGTTTTTAATTTCATGAAGAAAATATTTACTGTCATATTTTGCATACATACGTACATACATACACATTACACTTATATAGCACCTTTCTAGACACCCAAGGAAGCTTTACAATCGACACACTTCAAATACACACACCGGCGAGAAGAGGCAGCCAGTCGCACACAGTGTACTCTCAACCAGAAGCGACTGTCCACCTGGAGGTCTGCATCGAGCACTAGGGGGATCACCCAGCACAGAGTGCCAACCATATCTGGGCATACATACATATACTGTATACATACATTCATACACTGACATACACACACCAGGGTAATTTTAGAGTAGCCAATTCACCTGATCTCCATGTTTTTGGACTGTGGAAGGAAACTGGAGTCCCCAGAGGAAAAAAAAAGTACCCAAGGACACGAGGAAAACATGGAAACTCTGCTCAGATGGGGACTCAAACCCAAGACCTCAGCTCTGAGAGGCAAATGTAAGCTGGTTGGTAATATAATGGCCAACAAACCATGTGATAGTAGTTTTGGGACTGAGGGCAGATGCCAAGGAAATCAGCATCTCCATAAAGCTTGTCAGTGAGAAGTGCTCTAAAATCTCCTAGTAGATAACTGATTTGACTTCGGACTTGATAAGACACAGTGGACCACACCAGCAGGTGACATGGCATCTCAAACTTCACACTGGACTTCAGACGCCTTGGATTGTGTGTCTCTCCACTCTTCCTCCAGATGAGATGCAAAACTGACTTTTATTTGAAAAGAGGATTTTGGAGCACTGAGTAACAGTCCGGTTCTGTTTCTCTTTAGCTCTGGTCAGACACTTCTGATGCTGTCTCCATTTCAGGAGTTTTGAAAACCTTAAAATGTAAAGTGGAGTAGCTTTGTGGCCAAAAACTCACCACTTATTAAAAACGAAACCTGCATCAACAGAGACTACAGTCTCTAACTGCACCTCAACAATGTAAATCCACAATGAAGATGTTTCCAATAAAGTTCCCCGTGGCTAAGTGTATAGTTTTCAGTATGAGGACTTTGGCCTGTCCTTCACTATGACAGGCTGTAGGCTGTGCGGTTTCATGCCTGACTGACTACCCCTCCATGACTCTATGATGCTTCAATTATGGAGGTCAGAGGTTATGGCCACACACACAGAGAAAGCCTTGTGTGCAAAGGGCAGGCGCTAATTAATCCCTCGCTGCCCTGTATGAGCGATCATGCCTCTTTATGTCAACACAGGCCATGGACAATATGTATAATTAAGCACAATAGAGCAGGGGACAGCACACACATCAATTCTGGGTAGTCCAAAGCACACAGTGAAAACCATCATGAAGTAGTGTCCAAACACAAAAGAGAAAAAAAGGAAAGGGAAAATAAACAGTAAGTAAATTAACAAAAAATAGAGGAGCTAAGACACAGTGTCCTCATTTGGTAATGATTTCCCATGTTTAAATGGCACTGGGCTAGAGAATGGAGGTTTTGTGTGCTGAGTGCGAGCGAAAGCACACAAAGCGGCGGCCCCTGCAGGGCGACGGGAGCAGGAAGCCGGGGAGGAGGGACAGAAAGCTGTGGTAAACCTCACTGCCTGGTGTGAGGAAGCATGGGAAATGCGTGGGACTGGACACGGCCGCGGTGAGCGGTTCTGGCCTGACACTCTGGGCTTGTTCCAGATCAGCCTTAGTGACTGACACTGCCAGAGCCAAGGCCAGGGACACGGCCTGCCAATCAGACCCTCTGCCCGTTTGGCACTACAGCTAGCCCACTAGCTAATGCTGCAACCCAATTCTGCTTCTTACAGAATTTTTGACAAAATATGCCAACAATCACATACGCTCATAAAAATAAATGTGGCAGAAAGGGTTTTAGAGCAGTGCCATAGCGGATCCACTTTTGCTTCTCTGAAGAACTTTGTACGGGAGATTTTTGTCCTGTATGAGCAGTTATGCATCTCTATGTCAACAAAGGCAATGGACACTGTGTGCATATTGTATTATATGAGGGCTGTGGTGTGCAGGGCTGTACTTGAGGGTGAAGAAGCTTTTAAGAAGTTAAAAATATTCCATATAAAATGTCTATACAAATTATTTTTTCCGATTTCGATTTATGAAATCACATGTCAATAAAGTATATACTGTATATATGCTGTATATATTCAGAAAGAGTGGAAAATTGGTTTGGTTTAAAAATGTACTTTTTTATCCAAAATATTCAGACTTTCATTCAATATTCTTCCATATATATAATTTCTTAAGTGGCAGGTAAAATATATATATATATATATATATATATATATATATATATATATATATATATATATATATATATATATATATTGCTGGTCCTCACAAGAAATGTGCCATTTTCATTATAAAGTTTATTTTGAAAAAATGAAGGAGCAGAAGCATTGACATTTGGTTGCTACATTTAGGTTTAGATTTAGGTTTAGGTTTAGGTTTTTGCTCAGTATTACATTTACATTTACAGCATTTGTCAGACTGTCTTATCATACAAAAGTGTTTTGTTTCCATTAAAAGAATTATCTTTGAACAGTCAGTGGGAGTTTGTTCCACCATTTGGCTGCTAGGTCAGAGAAGTCTTGATGCTAGTCTAGAAGGATGGCGGGTCAAGCCGAGCCGTACTAGAAGCTCAAAGGGGTTGAGGTGTGGCTCGAGACTTGATCATTGCCATTAGCTATGGAGGGGCTGGTCCATTTTTTGCTTTGTAGGCAAGCATCAGGGTTTTGAAGCTATAGGAAGCTAGAAGTGGAGTGACATGGAAAAACTTGGGCTGAATAATGACCAGCCAAGCAGCTGCATTCTGGATCAGCTGCAGAGGTCTGATGGCTCACATAGGAAGATCAGCCAGGAGTGAGTTGCAGTAGTCAAGTCTTGAGATGATGAGAGAGGTTAATTTTGCAATGTAAGTAGAAAATGATAACTGGTTGTCCAGGACCACACAGAGGCTCCTTGCTACTTCAGATGGAATGATGATGGAGTTCTCAAACAGGATTGGAAGTTCAAGTGCAAACCAATGGTTCCAGCAATTAATAGAAGCTCAGTCTTGCTAGAATTGAGCTTCAGGTGGTGGGTTGTCATCCATGTAGAGATGCCAGCCAAACATGCTGAAATGCGGCTGGATACCTGAGTGTCAGAAGGAGAGATGAAAAACATCAGTTGAGTGTCATCAGCATATTAGTGGTATGAAAATCCATGAGAATACATTATTTCACCAAGAGAATGAGTGTAGAGTGAGAAAAGAAGAGGGTCCAGTACTGAGCCTTATGGGACACCAGTGGAGAGCCTATATGGATCTGATGTGGACCCGCTCCATGTTACCTGGTAGGACAGTCCCTCTAAATAGGATTTGAACTACTTCCACACAGAGTCAGTGACTAGAGAAGATGGATAGGAGGATCTCATGTTTAGCTATATCAAAGGCTGCAGAAAGGTCAAGAAGGATAAGAATTGATGAGAGTATGGCAGATCTAGGTGTTTTGGCTTCTCGGACACTGCTTTTTCAGTTGAATGTGCTGGTTTGAAGCCAGACTGGTTGGGGTCTTGGAGCTGGTTTTGGGAGAGAAAAACAAACAGCTTATTATAGATGGCATGTTCAAAAATTTACACAAGTTACTGGAATTTCCTCACTAGTTTAGTACTACCAAAGTGTGTTTGTGTCTATGTACAATGTTGTGTGGACCTGTCTTCCATGTAGGACTACAAAGCTGGTCCCTGCAACGTAAATCATGAACCTTTAGGGTAAAGACATGTTTGAGGTTAGGGTTAGACTTTAGTTTAAGTCTCGTGTGCTCAGATATTCCTCCTGAGGACAAAGACCTCAGTCCTGAATTTTAGTACAAATCTCAAAAATGTCTTACATTATGCTTAAAATTGGCAAAAATAGTAACTCTTATATTAATCACAGGAATTTAAATATTACTATGTTTTGATTCTGTGGATGACCATTATAAGCCAGTAGTACCTCAAGTCTCCTTTCTGTCTCTGTCTCAAACTCTACTGAGTCTCCCGAGCTATCAAAGAGCAACACTTTTAGAGCAATAAAATTTCCTAGCAAACCATTAAAGTCATCTAAGTCCTGTCTTTTGTTCAGAATCATTCTGGGTCCTGCAGACCACTCACTCCTTGCTTCTGGATTTTCAGCTCAGTCCAGTTTTACAAAGGGGCGTAGATCATGTGACTTGCAATCCAAAGATTGGATTGCATCTTGGGATGCTTCTCCTGATGGTCTTGATTTTTAATGATAAATAACTCTAAAATGTCCTATTATTTGATACAATCAATAATGCCACTTACTTTAACAAGACTTTCAGGGCGTTTGGAATTAAAATGCCCAATATTATTACACAACCACCAAACATATTTCAGAGTGGGGGTTATTTTTTCAGATATGACCTCCAAACCACCCCATATGTTGCCAAAAGTTTTTTTGCATCACCTGACCTCAGAATTCAGTGCCAGGTGCTTATGTTTGTGGACAGTGGAGGACTTCTTGCTTTATTTCAGTTCTTGGTGATCCCAAGATATATCCAACTCATACAACTATCCAACTGTGATCCTTGCAGAACGTTTTGCTTCTCAAACCTCCTCATTATGTCTGTAGCCAAAATACATGTGCCGTTTCCAGGCAGGTTTATTAGAGTTCCAGATGTTCAAAATGTCTTAATTGTTGCTCTAATAGAGGAAATGGGTATTTTCAGGGATGAAGCTGTTTGTCCACACACACTGGCTTAATTTATGAGGGTCAACAAGCTTCTGTCTCCTGTTTTTTCCTAAACTGTCCTATGATGATGGATGACTAAAGGGTGTTTATACCCCAGAGAAACAGGAAGTTGTGAATATGTTCTGAAAGAACTTTAATAAATAGGATGTGGGATATATGTCAGTTTCCTGGGGTGTTTTAGGCAAATATTTTTAAAGATTTTTCTCATGCATTCAGTTACCAAACAGAAAAAAATGTCAGTAAAGTCGTAAATTGTTCAATTTTATCTTCCAATAATTTTGGAGGCCTCTGTAGATACTATATATAGTCCAAGGGGGCAATAAATCATTTATAGAAGAAAAAAAAGAGAAGAGAGCAGATTTGCCATCACACCACCTGTCTCTTTTACAGTACTGTGTCAGGCAGCTGACAGCAGCTGCCTCTGTTAAACTGACAGCTTTCACCCGCCTTCCAATAAAACCCTCCAGAGCGGGCTCAGGAAGCACTCTGCCTCAATAAACACCTGCCACAGCCGCTGACCTACTGCTCTGCTCAGAGAGACTGCTCCCCAGCCTGGAGACAGCCCTGACAAAAGTCATTTTCAAGATATATACCTCGTTCAGTGCTGAAGGTGTCCGAGGCCTGCCGGTCGCATGGTTCTTGAGAGAACGCTTGGCGCGATGAGCTTAAAGCAGGTACTGTTCAAGCAAAATGAAACACCTTCAAATTTCAAAGCTATCTTCTCTTCTGACAGCCAATACCAAACTGTGCAACGCACTGACCTTGTGTAACTTAAAATATGGAACCTATTCATGCTGGATTTCTCGACAGACTTTTCTAATTAGACATCAAGGAACTTCTCAAAGGGTACAATGACTTGGAAAAGAATCACAGGCTGAGAAAATGTATTTAGGACTTTAGGAGAAAATCAGTGGGAACTGCTTGATTGCTGCCACCAGGGGGCAAAATGATTTCATTTACATTACCGTAATGCATTTTGCAACCCCAAACTACTCCCAGCAGACCAACTCTTACTCTCATTCCTCCCCAAGTCCTCTTCTACTTATCTAGACACAAAGGACCAAAGTTGTTTACAACTTGAAACATCTGTAATTGTATTGTTTGCTCCAACTATCTTAACCGCAAGCATATAAGTACTGTAATCGATAGAGACATTGGATAGGGGTCAAATCAAAGGAAGCCCTGAGTAATGATTGAGCCAGCAGCTCTATGTTATTCACCAGATGTACTGTATATATGGACATATTCCATAATCTCTGTAAAGCTGGCTGTTGTTTTAAGATTTGGGAATGTTCTCTTTCTTCATGAGATGTTGCTCAAGCAAGCCTGAAACTGTATACAGTCTGGGCAAAGCCAAAACAAAGAAAAAAATGACCCAGTATGGACAAACAAGTGAAGAAAAATAGTCAAATTCATATGTGTTCTCTATATAGACAAGTCTAAAAAGGACAAAAGAGAGACTTTTGGCCAAAAGTTTTAGAACACCTCCGTTTTCCCAGTCATTTATTTCAATTCAAGTCCAATGAACAGCTTGAAATTATATGAAGGTAAGTGTTGAACTGTTAGAGGTTTAAAAAATTAAGGTTAACTAAAACTGAAAAATGGGTTAACAGGTGAAAGCTGTTCTGCAGTAATGGAGGTAAATCAAGCCTTGAAAGCTGGTGATACTAATTTGTACAGAGTGAGAGCCACCACAGCATTCTACAGCACCATGCAGTGACCTCAGGTATGCGCCTAATTGGTCAGAGGTTCATCCTACAGCAGGATAATGACCCAAAACATCAGTCCAAACTCTGCCAGAACTACCTCAGGACAAAACAACAAGATGGTCAGCTTGAAAACATGGAGTGGAGCACAGTCTCCAGACTTAAACCCCATCCAGCTGATTTGGGATGAAGTGAAAAGCAAAGCAAACCTACAAGAGCCAACATTTATGTGATGTTCTGCAGCAGATTAGTGAAGAACTGTCTGAAGAATGTTTGATGTCTATTGTAGAAAGAATGTCAGGAGTGTGTTCAGCTGTTATATCTGACAAAGGTGCTGCTTTGTGTCCAAAATTTAGACATATTTTGGCCTATAAATGGATTCCATGAGTGTTTATTTGTACTATGCTTTATTTTAGAGTGCAATGAGACATTAAACTCAATAATTCACAATAAGTATCTGGAAAAATTGGAGTTTTCTAAAACGTTTGGTGTACGTCATGGTTCAAAAATAAAAAGAGCCTTGAAATGCAATAAGAACATGCAGAGCTAGCGTTGATCCCATTTCTGGACCTTGTCCAGTCGTTAATGGCCATATGAAATCTATCATGTCTGTCGTGTCGATATCAGTTTTACTGTCTTTTAATTGGAGACTCTTTACACAAAACGGCTTGTTTATTTTACACCACAATCTACAGGCCTATCAGCCTCCAGCCAGACGTTTTGGAGAACGGTGTGTAAAATAATCCGGCTAATAAACCAGAAAATGCAAGATCACACTGCTTGTTAAAGCATTTATTGGACAAGTTATACTCTCTTTAATTCACTACTTTACTGATCACGCTTTTATTTTTCATTGCCTTGCTTTATTGATTAAAATGCTTCCGTGACACGTTGTGTGTTTTGCTGTTGTGTGAGTTTTGTCATAGAGCTGACAATCAGACGTGTTGTGAGAAGCTGGTACCAATGAGCTATAAAAAGTCACCAACAAAACACGGAGTGTTTTCTGGAGCAGATGAATAGTATAAATAGAGCTCTCGGCCTGCACCGAGTGAATACTTCATCAGAAATGTTTGCTGTTACATCACTGCCTGAGTGTGTATGTGTCTGTGTGTGTGTGTCAGAGAGAAAGAAAGAGAGTTACCCAACTCTCACTCTGCAAGCCAGCTATTATGGTTTGTACTAATGTTCTGGTTTTAACATCCAAACATTCTAAAAGCTGTTATTTGATTTCCCTTTTCCCTACTTTTACTCTGAAATCCTGACTCCTATTCATCGAAGGAACCCTGTCAACCGAGAAAAGGAGCAGACGGCCTGGAAGGCCTCGGTGTTGAGTTTTGGGCTTGTAAGGCTGCTCTGTGGCTAAATTTGTCACAGTTTTACATGGAAATGTGTGTTGCGTGCGTGTGTGTGTGTGTGTGCGCATGCGATGATGAAACAATGGCAAACTGGTTTCCAACCATTCAGTCAGCCAAGAAATACACTATATGTCCAAATATATGTCCAAATGAATGCATTCAGCTTTCAGTTGCACCCACTGCTGAGATATACAGGGGTTAGACAATGAAAGTGAAACAGCTGGTTTTAGACCACAATAATTTATTAGTAGGTGTAAGGCCTCCTTTTGCAGCCAATACAGGGTCAGTTCGTCTTGGGAATGACATATACAAGTCCTGCACAGTGGTCAGAGGGATTTTAAGCCATTCTTCTTGCAGGATAGTGGTCAGGTCACTACGTGATGCTGGTGGAGGAAACCGTTTCCTGACTCGCTCCTCCAAAACACCCCAAAGTGGCTCAATAATATTTAGACACAAAGACTTGCTGTCTTGGTCACAGATGCGCCAGCAAGACGTGCAGCAACAATTTGTCCTCTTTTGAACTCTGGTATGTCACCATAATGTTGTGTGCATTGTAATATACTATATAACTGTGCTCTTACCTGCTAACTGAACCTTCACACTCTGCTCTTACTGGTGCAATGTGACATTAATGAAGATTGGCCACCAGACTGGTCCAGTTTAGCCATGAAACCTCCCACACTAACATGACAGCTGTTTCACTTTCATTGTCTAACCCCTGTATGTACAAATGCACACACAGCTTGTCCAGTAGAGGTGTTGAAATTAATCATATAATCGTTGCATCGGGATGTGCGCGTGGGCAATTCAGCATCAATGCAGTTACACACCATAATCGATTATAACGTGATGTCATTCATTGCATACGTAATAGCAAAAATGGTGGAGATAGGTCGCGAGGTTGAGATTAAAAACGCACAATTTATTCGTGATAAAATTTTTGGAAATATCGCCCAGCTCTACACATTCGGTTTGCAAAGCTTGCCAACCAAATGAAATATCACAGAAAATTAATGTCCTGCATCGTATCGATATCGATATCGAATCGATATTGAATCATTGACATGATAATCGTAATCGAATCGAATCGTGAGATCAGTGAAGGTTCACACCTCTATTGTCTAGTGCCTGTAAAGAAGTACTGCCAATAGTGCTAA
Source organism: Crenuchus spilurus (assembly GCA_036984385.1). Taxonomy (NCBI): domain Eukaryota; kingdom Metazoa; phylum Chordata; class Actinopteri; order Characiformes; family Crenuchidae; genus Crenuchus; species Crenuchus spilurus. The sequence continues at coordinate 281 of BRDA01017293.1, read as the reverse complement.
ACCTGAACCCATTGGCACCATGCCTAATGCCAGGCATGGGCTAGAGTGGTATAAAGCCCCCCAGCACTGAGCTGTGGAGTAGTGGAACTGGAGACAGGAGGTGATCATCCAACATCCTGACCTCACTAAATCTCTTGTTGATGATTGCAACCAAATCCTCACAGCAATGCTCCAAAATATAATATAAAGTCTTCCCTTTACAGTAGAGACAGTTACTACAACATAAGCAGGATAAACTCTTTAATAATCTTGATTTCAGAAGAAGCAAAGAATAAGCAGGT
>BRDA01017286.1:5353-23629 GCA_036984385.1 Crenuchus spilurus | reverse complement strand
TATATATATATATATAATACATTTTCTTTACAATAAATAAAATAAAAATTAAACGTTCTTATAAATGTCTTTATCTTTAAGCACAAGTGTATCTCCAAAAGAATTGTTTAAAGAGTTGTTGAATGTATTTTTTTATTATATTATGGAGAGTGCAAACAAGGACATATTATCTAGTACGAGAGCCTCTAACAGCATATTTTGATTAGATTTCTGGTTATGGAGTCCAGAGCTCAGAGTTTAGCAGTGTGATGACCCGGGGGAAGAAGCTGTTACATAACCTGTTAGTCTTGCACTGTATGCTACAGTACCTGCAAAGTATGCTATTAGTACTTAATAATCTAAGATTCTGAATTTCTCATTTTCATGAGCTATAAGCCATATTGTACAACAGTTAAATGAAAAAAAGGCTTGAAATATGCCACGTTTATGTATATATAATTTCACAGTTTACTTTTTTGAATTATGAGCAATGAACTTTTTCACAATGTAAAAAAAAATGAGATGCACTAATAACCTTCCAAAATGCAACATGTCTGTAATTACACTTATAGTGTGTGAAATATTGCTATTCTCTTTCAGTATTGAGTTCATATAGGAGTTTATTTTACACCTGATTCAGTCGAAGCTCCTGGTATCAGTAAGCTTGTGTCAGTATTGCGGTCATATGTGTGAATGTAATGCACTGGTATTGTGTCATTAATAGCCGTATGCTCTGTATTTGCTTTGGGCTGCTGTGCTGGTGTTGCTGGGAGGCGTTAACATCGTGTCCCTAATCTGTCCTCTGGCTAAAGAGCCTGTGTTTGCACAGGGCTTTGGAAGGGCCTTGCTACCATTTATAACCTCTGCACAAACACCGGCAGCCTTTTAGTGTTTCTGACAAACTGCAGTGTGCTTTCACGCACACACACACACACACACACACACACACACACACACACACACACACACACACACACACACACACACATCATGCTACAAATAATAGAAAAAAGGAGTAAAAGGAAGGGATGGCCACTGGCTAAGAGAGCTTTTAACGATGTGAGCAGTAATGAGCAATTACTGGTACTGAGTTACGAGCGAAATAACTTGTGGAAAAAGAGATGCTCACACTGAAACTGCATGTGTCACAACATCAGGGGCTTTCCAAGAATGCCTGGACACACCACAGATGAGGTGTGCGTGTGTGTGTGTGTGTGTGTGTGTGTGTGTGTGTCATGTACAAATAATATCTATATGTTGTGTTAATTATGTCACTTATGCCAAATTGGGGTGCCCAAACTTTTGCATAACACTATGTATGTACTGTATGTTCTGAGTCACAATGAAAATACGTTCAAAAGAATACAGACAGACAGACAAATAGACAGATAGATAGATAGATAGATAGATAGATAGATAGATAGATAGATAGATAGATAGATAGATAGATAGATAAACAGACAGACAGACAGACAGATAGATAAATAGATAGATAGATAGATAGATAGATAGATAGATAGATAGATAGATAGATAGATAGATAGATAGATAAACAGATAGATAGATAGATAGATAGATAGATAGATAGATAGATAGATAGATAGATAGATAGATAGATAGATAGATAGACCATGTTACTTGATAGCAACAGTATTTATGTCTATATGAGAGTGACAGTCAGACAAAAAGAGAGAGAGAGAGAGAGAGAGAGAGAGAGATTGTCTGGTAAGTTGAACTTGTATAAATGCATTTTATATGTGAAAGAACTGAAAAAAAGAAAAAGATCCCACTAAAGACGTTTATCCTAAGCAGGGGCTGATAAGTACAATCCCTTGTTCTTCGAGTGACAACACTCTCATTTCCATTGCACTTGCTGTAGTTTGTAGATTTTAGCTGAGCCTCGTGTCAGAGTGTTCTCAGATGGCTGTAAATATGCTAAACATGCGTGTAATGTTTGTGAAAGCACATGTTAAATGGTGTTTATTATAGCAGGAGGGTTTTGTTGATTGCATCTCTTTCCCCCTCGAGAAGCAGTGTGAATATTACATCAATTAAGACAGGCTTGTTTTATTTGGAGCTGCACCCCCCTCTCTGCGTCTGTCTACTGCTTGGCAGAAAAGTTGAAAATGAACACTTCAAGTAGGTATTTAGATCAGATCCACTCCTCTCTCATTAGGGCCATTGTCCTTGAGAGCTGCCTGGCTTGGGGTTATGCTGATAATGAGGTGTACAACACACTCAGGGGTAATTTTATACGACTGCAAATGTACCCAAAGTGAAGCCACAGTGACTTGTATGAATCTAATACCCATTCCCAGCTGATCTGCACTCAGGAGAGTAGGGCTCAATCGCTCAACAAAGTGTAGAAGTGAGTGCTATATTAATGGCACCATAGTTCACCATAGTGGCAGTGTTCATTTAGAATCAATTAATGTAAGTAATTACAATGTCAGTGTGACTCATTTAATTATTTTATTTAAGTACAGTCACAGTTAGTAGGTACACATTTCCTATACTGTATCTACAGCTATATCAGAATAGTATGACCACCTACTTAATAGGAATGACCGTTAAACAGGCATCATGCCATGAACTATATTAGCTGGCTAAGTGTATCTGGACATACTCATGTTCATTCCAAAGTCAGCAAAGCACTGAGGTTCACCAGATTCTGTGGTTATGGGTCAGCAATGCAAACTTGGCAATTTAAGTGCTCACACATGTCCACCAATGGATTGTGATCAGTCAAGTTAGCAAGCCAGGCAAGGACACCACAATCACTGTTGTGCTCTTGAAGTCACTCGTGTACCATCTCTGCTCAATGAGGTGGGGTTTTATCATGTTCATAGGCACTATTACCATCAACATGTATTGGCACATAATCTGCTAGCATTGCCAAGTATCCATCGGCATTGGGAGACATATGCAGTGGTTCAAGATCATTCAAGGAAAACATACATTCAAATCACCTTCTGTTTGGCCCATAATTGTCTCTTGGAGGCGGTACTGCTTGTTTGGCAGAGTATATGCCACCGTCCGTCCACTTCATTCTGCACAAACCTGGATTTGTCTGAGAAGGCAATTTTGTCCAATCCTCCAGTGTCCAATTACGGTACTGAAGTGCAAGCTGCAGGTGATGTTGATGATGAACCTCGGTTAACACCGGTGCCTTAATCGTGTCTGCTTCACAGGCACATACGTAACAGTGTTCGTTCAGGGCTGATCACTGGCATTTGCCTTGTTGCTCCTGTGTTCATTATAGAGGTTAACTGGTCCACTGTTTTATACCAAATGCTCTGTATCACTTACCAGTCGTCATTCCCCTGTGGTATCAATGGCTCATGAGGCACCACTGATATGCCGTTTATATGCATATTGTATTGTTTCTCAATGTATGAGAAGCCTATTCTTAGTACACCTTCACTAAACATCACACAAAGTTACCAGTTTCTGAGATGCTACCACCCTTCACCCAGTACTCCATGGTTTTACACTCTGCTACGACTGACTAGTGTGCTCACTTATTTGTACATACAGTAAACAATGTCATGATGCCCTCATGAACATGGTGTCTGTCTGTCTGTCTGTGTTATATATATGATGCTTTTGGTCCTTAGATTTCAGAGCATAGAGTCTATCCTTTTTCATACTTTAGCTCCACTGTGTGTTGACCTTACATCCCATTCACACTCTCACTATAGCTCAGATAATTTACTTCAAACCTAATTCTTTTTACTTTCATGTTTCCATCCTGAGCTCCAGTAGCAGGATGTGATTTTTCAGCTCCTGTTTCATTTTTTTGTACCTTTTTCGGGGAAGTATATGGTTTTGATTATGTGCAATGTTATGAAATCTTCATGAAACATGAAATATAGCAGAAATAATGAGTGATATGTGTGTTTGCTTGCATACATGAACATGTGATACCCACATTATTTACACATACTACTGTATGAGCTGACACGAGTCTGCCTGTACTAATGTAATGTGTGTGTGTGTGTGTGTGTGTGTTTGTGTGTTTATGCCACATTGTGGGGACCAAAACTTGTTACAACCCTTGTGAGGACCATTCCTCCTTGTGAGGACCAATTTGTGCCAAATAATTCATTTTTAAGATGGAAACAGTGTGATAAAATAAAAAAAGTTAGAGGTAAAGTTAGAGTGAGGTAAGTTGTAGGGTTATTTTTAGATTTAGGGTTAAGTCCAAGCTAGCAGTAGTTATAATTATGATTTGAGTAAGTCTCAGGGAAATGAATGGAAATATGGAAGGAAATGTCCCCACAATTCACCAAAACAAGCATGTGAGTGTTTAGTTTAAAAGAGACAATATGCAAATAGTGTACTATTAAATGCCTAATTGATTTCTAATATCTAATACTTAATGGGCACAGATTGGTTTATATATACAATACTGTAAACATTTTTGGCACCTAAAAAGTAGATTTAGATTTATTGGGGAAGTATGTGTTTATTTTTTTCAGAAAACAATATTTTTTTTTAAACACTGTAGATGTGGAAGGAAAAATCAGCTTATATGTATTTTAATGACATTTTAAAAAAAATGCATCTTTGATTTTAGAATAGAACTTCTGTAATTTAATATTTTTTACTGATACTTTAATATCTCTAACTGTATATGCACATTCACACACATATATGAGTGGGCACACACACACACACACACAAGCACCCTTCGTTGGCCCTTTTTTTCTTCAGAGGAATGTAAATGTTGTATGCAGATTCCTCTCTGAGCTCAAATGCATATTGATAAGATGAATTAAGTATGAATGACTTCCAGCTTGTACATTTTTGATTGTATCACCTTTAACAAAAGCAGAACTACTGTGCTCTAAACTCTCAGATCACTGGCAGTGTTCCTGCCGCCTACATTAACACACACTTTAGCACTCCTTAACTCAGCAAGAAAGGATGCTTATAACTTTTCTTCTTCGCTGTCTCCTGTACCAGGTCTTCCAGAAAGTTCCTTCACCTGTGACTGTGAGCTCTGACCTCCCCCTGCCCCGGCCTTGAAGAGTGAGGTACATTTCTCTCTCCCTCTCTCTCTCTCTCTCTCTCTCTCACACACACACATACACACACACACACACACACACACACACTCCATTTCTCATAGTGTGTCCACATACACAACATGGCTACATGACTCCAAATGACAATTGTGAACACAAGCTTATCACAGAGTGATGAAATAAAGAAGAGTACATCCATGAAATAAATCCAACTATTACTACTATTACTACTACTACTGATACTACTACTACTACTACTACTACGGATACTACTACGGATACTACTACAACTGCAACTACTACTACTACTGCTACTACTACTACTGCAACTACTACTACTACTGCAACTACAACTACTGATACTACTACTACTGCACCAACAACTACTACTATTACTACTACTACTGATTCTACAACAACTACTACTACTACTGATACTACTACTACTGCAGCAACAACTACTATACTACTACTACTGATACTACTACTACTACTAATACTACTACTACTGCAACTACAACTACTGATACAACTACTACTGCAGCAACAACAACTACTACTACTATTACTAAAACTACTGATTCTACAACTACTACTACTACTGATACTACTACTACTACTACTTCTACTACTACTACTACTGATACTACTACTACTACTACTACTACTGCTGATTCTATTACAACAACTACTACTACTACTACTACTACTACTACTACTACTACTGCAACAACAACAACAACAACAATTACTACTACTGATACTACTACTACTACAACTGATAGTACTACTGATACTACTATTACTACTACTACTGATTCTACTACTACTACTGCATCAACAACAACTACTACTGCTATTACTACTACTACTACTACTACTGATACTGATACTACTACTACTACTATTACTACTGATTCTACTACTACTACTACAACTACTACTCCTACTCCTACTGATACTACTACTACTACTACTACTACTACTACTACTACTACTACCACTACCGATACGACTACTACTACTACTATTACTACTCCTACTGCTACTGATACTACTACTACTACTACTACTACTAGTGCTACTGATACTACTACTATTACTACTACTACTCATACTATGCCTTCTACTACTACTCCTACCACTACTACTAATACTACTAACACCAAAATAAATATTCAACAAATAATGTTATCAATTATTATTATTATTATTATTATTATTATTATTATTATACTGTGTTCACAGTGATTTCTTTGTATGACGGTTGTATATAAAGCTTATTGTAACCTATAACAGTGAAGCATCAGAGCCTGCAGCAGTGAACAGGCCTCTTACAGTGAGTTAGGGGTTTTCTAAGGTTCGTATGGAAGGTTTCATTTTTCACACTCTGCACCTGACTAACAGTCTGTAGTGTAAAATCACCTTCCCACAGGCCGACCTCTCAGGGTGGAGGTGATGGATTTCCGAAAGCCTCGTAGCGGCGGGGTGAGAATCCATCTTTCTCAGGGCCTGGTGCGTTGCTTTTGTGGGGCCTCACCAATGACATCTCACTCAGAGCACTTGCCAAATCCCATTCGTGCCTCAGCAGCCCCGGATCCGAGTCTTCTCCTCAGTGAGGGATTGAGGTTGTTAGGGGTAATATTGTTGAAGCATAAAAGGGCTTTTAGTGACCAGAGCCAGCCATGTTCGCAGCGCTCTAACCGAGCATGATTGATTCTGTACGCTGTGTGAATGCTGTAACAAAGTCAAGCCAAAGCGATCCCACTGCACACTGTGTATCGAGCCCTTAGGCACATATAGAGTAGATGGATAGATAGATGCACACACAGTGTGCCATGCATGCAGTTGTGTAGGAACATATTTTCAGCAGGTTAGGTTTGAAATAACTGCGTATGAGGTTAGTACAGTATGTGATTTATGGATGTTTATGTGAATAGTGCAGGAGTCTTTTAACACTCTTGTTGAAAAACTTTGTAATTTAATAATAAAAAAAGTAAACTCAAATATTTTGTATTCATTGCATGTAAAGTGAAATATTTCAAGTATTTAACATTATTATTTAATAATCATATAATTTGAGATTCTAGATTTCTGATTTCCATGACCAGTAAGACAAACCGATCAACATTAAAACAAAAACAAAATGTTTGAAATTGTTACATGTAATGCATATTAAATACTGTATGACAGTTTTTAATGAAATTATGAACATAAACCATTTTTTTTCACAATGTTCTATTTTTTATATAGATATATACATACAAATAATATTTGTCATTGAACCAAAATGAAAAATGACCAAATCTCTGTACTCTTATGATCATTACAGTTGGTTGTGGAAAAGTGAAGCTCAGTTATGATCTCTCTGTGCTACAGAAATCATCTTACTGTTGGCAGTTACACCATAAATAATGAGAGGGAGTTAGTTCCATGACTTAACACTGGACTTCTCAGATGAGGTGATATGATTAAGATTATGTGTAGCTCATTTTCACCAGTCATTCTGGTCCCAAAACAAGACAGACTTTTAGGATATTTCCACACCTGTCGTTTGTTCAGAATAAATTCATGATGATGTCCAATACTAGTGCAATACTAGCAAATAATATTGGTACTCATCTGTTCACGATGGCTTGAGTGTGCAAACTGTTCCTAGGTCTGGAAGTATTAGTATTTAAGGCTCTGTAGCAGAACGTTGGATCACATTCTCACCAAATGCTCCAAAGTTTACATGGGATCAGGCCAAGACCCGTCTCAAAGGTCTTAGTCTGCACCCAATTACAGTTTTAAGACCATTTACCACCACTGGGCAATGAAGCAGGCTGAGTTAACCAGACTAAAACTTGTAGGTGTGAAAACAACCCTAGAGTAAGTGAGAACACTGGGCCCTGGTGCAAAAATTAGTATTGAAACCCTTTGAGCAGGTCAGTCTGGGGTTGTTTCTAAACTAACCCTGATGTGGTTTGTTTGACAGTAAGAACCAAAGGCATCTAACACAGGATGTTCTTAAAGCTTTATACACACCTCTCATCAGGTTATGATGTCCAGTACAGTTTGGTATAGGCATTGTGAGTGTCATCTTCTATTTACTGCATATGTCACGGGTCACGTATTTACATACAGTACCACCGTAAAGGCAGTAGAAGATGACCATGTGTCCAAGTATTAAATCTATGGAGTCGGTGCTACCGCCGGCAGGATATATTGAAATTCCACAAAAACACTTACAGTATGTAACTCTGCAAGATTGTATCCTAGAAACAAAACTAAACATACCACAGAAACCTTAAAGGGTCTACGTTTCAAATATAAAGTATGTGGTCTTGTAAACCCAAAGAAGTAATTAGTTATGGGAATCTTTGACACATCATTGATGGTTTTCTTGATCTGTAAAGTACCATGTGCTGCTGTTTCATTAATTTAATTGTGCGAGTCCATGTAGTTCTGTTTTACCAACACTGAAACCACATGCAAAACCTTTGTCTATGATCAACTTCAGACCTTTTATTAGATTTCTGCCTTTTTGTGTATGAACTAATGTTTCTACAGCACAAAATAAACCAACTGGGTAGCCAACTGTCTAATTGGGTAGCCAGCTGTCCTGTGAAGTACCGTGTTTAAGTGCTTCCTATATTATTTACTCATATAGATATACTGTAAATATCATCAAATTAAAGCAGGCATTCTGTGCTTCAGCCTTATCACCATTGATTCTTATGAAAATCAATATGGTAGAGAGCAAAAACAACAAAAATTATATCCGCAGAGCATCTCATTACAAAGCTAATGACTGTAGTCACATTATTAGCAATCTCTCTCACTCCTCATCTGGATTATGAAGATGAGATGCTAACGTGATGCCCTTCCTATAGCAGTGTGTTCTTGTCCCCATTGTCTTTAAGTGGAGCACAGGATCAGGGACTGGCTGCCTTCCAGCCTCACTTTAGCTGCGCTGGAGGAAAAAAGGGGGACGGAGCCGTCAGAGGAGACAGGGACAAATCAGCTTTCGATGAAGTGTTTTAAGTGCTGTCATTCCATCAGTCACCGAGCAATGCCGTGAATTAGCTGGCCTCCGGTGGCCACAGAGGAGACAGGGGGCATAAACAAGCAGCGCTGAGCGCATGGGTGGAATGGATGAGTAGGAAAATATGAGGACGGATGTCTTACATATAGCGTCATAAATATGCTGTCCTATTGCCACCCCACCTCCACCACCACCAACACTACCACCACCACCACCACTCTTGGCCGGTAACCAACAGCATTAATCTATGGCCTCACAATGACTCAATTTGAATCTGATTCTTTGGGTTCACTGCACCTTTATTTATGTATTTCTTTTCATTTAACCTTTGAAAACTGTCTGTCAATTTTAAATAAACCTGATCTACGCCGTGTCCAAATGTTTATGGACGCTCCTAATAAACCCTTTAAGTTGCAGTCATTGCTGAAGCAAATGCACATGCAGTTTATCTAGTCCTTGTATAGAAGCACTGCCAGAATAGAATAAGACTAAACATGAATCTAGTGACACCATGTTTAATGCCAGGTGTAGGTTAGAGGGGTGTAACGCAGGTTAGAGGGGTAAAGCCCCACAGCACTGAGCTGTAGAATGGAACACTGCTCCATTTAATACATGTTGGAATTGGAGATGAGGTGGGTGGTGATTGTCTAACATGCCGACCTCACTAATGCTCTTGTGACTGCAATCAAATCCTCACAGCAGTGAAAAAAGCAGAACTCATTTTAGTACCTTTGATTTCAGAAGAAATGAATGAGCAGGTGTCCCAATACTTTTGTCTATAGAGTGCATAGTATATATATAATATTGAATGTTATTTCAATATGTCTGTGCATCTTTATTATTATTATTATTATTATTATTATTATTATTATTATTATTATTATTATTGTCTAGTATCAGTTCTAACATTGCAGTACTGATGATGTGGAACCTCCACCTTCAGACTGATGAATTTTCACCCCCCTCGTTCCTTGAATTCAGCGACCCACAGAAAGTCTCTCTACACCAGGCGTGATGCCAGAGTGGCCTCTGTAGGTTTAGTTAAGGCTTTTGTCTTTGCCTTATGTAAATTCATGTAAAATAAGGGGGGTGGGGGGGCAGTATGAGCAGTCGCTCCACGTAGGCCAAGTGTCGACTGGAGTGATGGAGAGGCAGAGTGGTGGCCTGGCTGTCCTTGCCTGTGAGAGTGTCCAGCATGTGCCCCTGCCACGTTCCCTCAAGGGCCGGACAGCCACGGTCTCCCACTGTGATTATAACTAGCACTCACTTTTGGTTACGGAAGAGACGGCTTCATACAGAGCCATACACACACACTGCTGACAGAGTTAACCATGTTTGTTTCATCCTGAGCTTGTCACAGATGTGCGACATTGCAGTCAGCTCATAGAAACGTTTAGGAGGGTAATCATGATGTTGTGTGGTATTGTAGCATGGTGCACCCCATACACAAATCTACTCTGTTCTTTATATCTGGAATTTGTATGTAACAGATTTTGACCTCTGCATTTAACCCATCCGTGCAGTGAAACGCACACTAGTGAACACACTAGGCTGTGAGAACGTGCCTGAAGTGGTGGAAGCCCTATGCACAGCGCCTGGGGAGCAGTTGGGGGTTATGTGCCTTGCTTAAGGGACTTCAGTCATGACCTATCCAGGGATTGAACCAACAATCTTCTGGTCACAAGACAAGATCCTCAATCACCAGACCACGGCTGCCCCTAATATATACCAAAGCCCCTGGATTAAGCAATAAAGTTTTCTTATCACAATATATTAATGTAAATGTGAGTGTGTATGCATGCATATTCACACTACATACTCATATGTGTGTGTGTGTGTGTGCATGTGTATAGCATTGTTGTCAGTATACAGGTAGTCCCCTGGTTACGACGTTGATCCGTTCCTACGTTCGCGTCGTAAACCAAATTTCGTGTAAGTCGGAACATACGTAAATACTGTACATAAATAACATACTGTAAGCACTTATCCTATCCTAACACCTGTCCTAACACAGTAATTATCAAAAAACACATATAAAATATGTTTAATAATGAAAGAAAACAGCAATGTAACCGTGTATTCTTCCGCCGCAGACACCAAACACGAAAAAAGGCTTTATACAGTAAATGGGGGATGTGTCGTAACCACGAAACATCGTAACTTGGGGACGATGTAACCCGGGGACTACCTGTATTTGTCATTTTGTCATTTGTTTACACACTTTGAAAATGCCAGCTTGGCTTTACGTTACTTGTATATAATATGAATTGAACATAATGCTCCAGATTTTTGCCAGAATTTTAATAAATCTTCCCACATCACCCGTGTTCTGCATCAACTACACTGAACGTACCCGCTACAAACTTTCACTGTTGACCTTGAAGGCCTTACATGGCATGGCCCTGCTTATCTATCTGAGCTTCTACATCCTTATGCCCCTCCGTGGCAGTTACAGTCTTCTAAGTCTGGTCTGTTCCTTGCTTCAGGCTCTCCTCGGGTTTTAGTGTTGTGGCATCTATGCTCTTCTTTTCTGTCCATCTTCAAATCCTTCTCTTCCGTGAATACTTTAATTCTGTGTAAGGACACCATCCAATTGTAAAGCATCTTACTAAGCCTTTTTACATGGAAGCAAGGTTATGTTTTTACATGTGTATGTGTATGTCTATGCACATATATGTGTGTAGGAAGGTCTGCCCCCTGTCTTGTGTCCTGCGCGTGTCTGTAGCTCAGACTCCGGAGGCTGGAGGTGGACAGAAGGGCAGAGAAAGTGCTGAGCAGGACAAAGCTGCAGAATCCCTGCGAGGACAGCGTGAAGAGAGGGGGGGGTGGTGGTGGTGGAGGTTTAGCACATGCTTACACACACACACACAAACACACACACACTCACACACACACAAACACACACACACGCACACCTACACACACACACACACACATGGACACACACACACACACTGGGATGTCGTGGTCGAGAAGAGGGTGAAGCGTGACTGGCAGTTGAGACTTGTTTTATTCCTTTGTTGGCCAAACTCGCTGATACAGTCACAGCCTCGAATTATCCTGAGAATACAACCGCCCTCACACCTCCGCCACTTCTGCATTCTGCAACAGTCCTGCTGCTAAACAAACAGAATAAACAAGGAAACAAACAGCCAAACACAAACAGATTTGGACCTGCATGGTTTGCCACTGCCATAGACTCAGTTAATAAACTGCATTTTATTTTTCATTATAAACCTAAAGATTTAGGCTTATAATGCAGATTTTAGGTATATATATATATATATATATATATATATATATATATATATATATATATATATATATGGTACATACAGCTGTTTATCAAGACTATATGTGCTTGTTAGAGAAAGCATTAACATTAACATAGGAACATATAAACAAAGTAAATAATATTTTATCATTGTTTTTAAGTTAAATATCAATGTATAAATATCAATATATAAATAAGTCTCTTTTTATTGTTTATTTGACATTAATTGATTCATCCATGTATTGCCATATTATTTACTTATTCATTCATTCATTCATTATCACACCCGCTTAATCCTTATTAGGGTCGCGGTTAGTCCCCCACCCCCTCACTGGGCGCAGGGCAGGGCATTACACTATTTAACTAAGCCCAGGACAGGACGCCAGTCCATCGCTGGGTGACACACACACACACACACACCTACGGACAATTTTTAGAGTACCCAATTCACCTGACCTCCATGTTTTTGGACTGTGGGAGGAAACCGGAGACCCCGGAGGAAACCCACGCAGACACGGGGAGAACATGGAAACTCCGCTCAGATGGGGAATCGAACCCAAGACCCCAGCGCTGAGAGGCGAACGTGCTAACCACTAAGCCACCGTGCCCCCCTTATTTACTTATAATTATTTATATTTAAATATTTATTTATTTTAATGTAACACATTGAAGAAATTATAAACAATATAAATAATAAATGTAAATAATAACTTTTGGACATGTCACTATTAATAATAATAATAATAATTTATTATTATTATTATTATTATTATTATTATTATTATTATTATTATTATTATTATTATTATTATTACCAAAATTCAGCAAATAAACAGTAACTGTGCATTAACATGTTACTTGGGGTCTCACACTGTATATAACTTTATGTATGTTTTTTATATTTATAAGTATATTGTGCATTAAGGGAGCTGTTTCCAGGATTATGGCCTCAGAGTAATTCACTTATTATTTTTGCATTGTTTTAGTGTGTATTTACATATGTGCCCCTGTTTCAATGCCTGATTTATTTTCTCTTATTAAATTAGTCTGCTTGAGCTGCTTCATCCAGAAGATAGCTAATGTCTGTCAGTGTTGAATGGCTGTAGATAGCTGGGCCAAGGCACCTCCACCTGTCTGCTTAAGGAGTTGTATTTTTTTCTGTCTCGGGACAGGCTGACCCAGACGGCCTGCTTGCACCGCTCTCTGTCTCTCTCCCCATCCCATCCTCCATCCTCCACCTGCTCCAGGCGAAGGAAACTGGAGATGAAGGCACACTGTCTATATATAGCAGTGCTGGGTGAAGACACTGTGGTTGGGCTTTAAGGTTAAAAATATAGATATCCATGTAGAGCCGGTGCAGAATAGCATCTACTTCATGAATCAAGTTCAGCTTTCTGGCTGTGCTTTACTGGACTGTGTGGGGGGAGAGCTACTGCCCCAACTCATAGGTGTATATGTATGTGTGTTTGTTTTTCAATGCGTAATTGCTTCTTCAGGATGTCACCAAATGTTTTTGAAGAATAAATTACTGTCCATCCATCAATTATCTGAACCAGTTAATCCAGTTCAGGGTCATGTTAAGTTCCCATACTCCTTCAATTGGTGCTTGGCATAACAGGATTTAGCCAGTCTATTGTTGGACACACACTCCACTCTAGGACAATTTAGAGTAACTAATTCACCATTCCGCCATGTTTTTTGGACTAGGACAAACCCACACAGACATGAACATGGAAAGTCCACCGAGATGGGGACTTGAACCTAAGACCCCAGTGCTAAGAGGCAAACATATTAACCACCAAGCCACCCGTAACCTTAGTTTCCTTTTTATAATATCAAATGCATGAATTTTCTACTGTACCACTGTTGGGTGGCATGGTGGCTTGGTGGTTAGCATGCTCACCTCTCAAAACTTGGGGGTCTTGGGTTTTAGTCCCCATCTGGGTGGAGTTTGCATGTTTGCCCCATGTCTGTGTGGGTCTCCAGTGTCCTCTCTTAGTCCAAAAACATGGAGGTCAGGTGAAATGTGTACTCTAAATTGTGTGTGTGTGTGCGTGTGTGGATTATCACCCTGTCCTGGGCTTAGCTAGTGTGTCCTGTGCCTGGTGAAAGGTTAGGGGACTCACCGCGCTGCTGATCAGGATTAAGTTGTGGATGATGGATGAAGATACTGTCATAGTAGGCTACTGATGTCATCATGTAGTCATGTTAGGTTTAAGTCTAAGAGGACACCATCACAGATTAAAATGTTCCTGATTTGATCTCAGAATATCACTGCAGTGCATTGAACTGACATCCTCACTCTCAGCACACGTTTACTGAATGTGCTGGTTAAAGTACATTGGCAGTAGTAGCCACAGTGTAACTGGTGTTGTAAAAGTGTTACATTGATGTGACATCATTTTATTCAAGGTTAGCTGCTTGTACCATGAATGTAGCACAGAGCTAATAGGGTCATAGCTGCTACTGTAATAGGGACGGCTACGCTGACTGCACGGAAAACAGATTTTTGATGCATGCATGAACCTATCCCTCTACATCAGGCTGCTGATTCAGCATAAACACCAGTTTGATGTACTTGGTAAAATGTCAGCCTGAGTTATTGTTCTGGTTTTAAGATGTGCTGGACTATAATTATAGTTATACTAGATAGGAACACTAATCCTAAAGTCAAAAACACGTAAAATGGAATTGATTGAATGTATTTAATGAGAATATATTAAACAGTGCTGCCAATGAAAATAAACTTTTATATGATAATTAATTATTATTTAATATTTTATTATTTTATACAGGGCCAGTCAAAAGTTTGAACACACCTTTTCAGTGGTTCAAACTGTGGTCATTCAGGGGTTTTTCATTATTTAAAAATTGTCTACATTGTAAATTAATACTAAAGTAATCCAAATGATAAAGAAATACATATGGAATTACTTAGTAAACATAAACGTGTTAAAGAAACCAGAATATGTTTTACATTATAGATTCTTCAAAGTAGGCACCTCTTGCTTAGATAACAGCTTTCTTGGCATTTTCTCAGTCAACTTTATGAGGTAGTCACCTGGAATGGCTTTCAGTTAACATCTGTCTTGTCACGAGTTAATTATTTTCATTTCTTGTCTCTTAATGTGTTTGAGACATCAGTTATGTGTGTACTTTGAATAATCTAAAATCTAAAACATATTTTGGTTTGTTTAACACTTTTAAGTTTACTACATGATTCCTTATGTGTTCCTTCATAGTCTGGATGACTTCAGTATTAATTTACAATGTAGAAAAAAAATATATAATACAAACATTGAATGAGAAGATGAAAGTTTGACTGGTACTGTACTACAGTACTATTTTTAAAAGCTAACTACTCACACTTTGGTATAATTTGAATGTGTTGATATGTTGTTTGTGTGATATATTTAAGTTACCATATGTGCTGGTATTGGAAAATAGTAAAAACTCTTTAACTGTGATCAGCTTAGCATGTAATACAAAAAGCATTAAGTCTCACTTACCAATATCTTCCTTTTTTAAAAATGTTTTAAAATAATATAATTATTTAATCCAATAATATTATGTAACTGTATAATTGAAAACATTTACCAGTTATTTTGAACAAACATTTCAGCACTCAAATGTGTGTCATGGCTGGTGGATGAGATCTGATATCTCTCTCGCTTTTTAAAATCCATTATCCTCATAAACCAAGACTCTCAAACACCTAATTTGGTTGCTGTAGTGTTTGAGATGTCGCTTAGTGACTTTAGCTACCACAGCTCAGACGCTTTATATTTCCAGCTCTATTTTTCTGGCTCTAATTTTATTTCCGGTCACTGTAGCTGTCACTGCCGCTGCTGTAGCTGATGAAAGTCCCTAATAGCTCAGATTACAGAACGATGCACAGCTTCAGTGGTACATGGGCTTATATTTAACCAGTTGTTTGTTAATGGTTATTATTTACAGAATACAGTACAAAAAATAATAACTATTATAATATGGATTTATATATAAAAGTTATTATTTTTATAAGCTTATTATAAGATAATTTAACATATAACCTAGACATGTCTTACATGTTTAAAGTAATTTCATTTCACTATATTAGTAGATAATTTTGATTGTTTAAACCATTTGTCTTAAAATTAGCAAACTCATCTGCCAACTTAGTGAGAAATTTTAACTTAATAAAATTACTTAAACCCAGTAAAATATGTCACATTTAAGTTAAATAGTCTTATAATAGGCTTATAACATTTTAGACATTTGGGCTTAATTTCATTTTTAGTGCATATTGTTTTGTTTATTTTTTGAAATAACACATGTAATGTTAAATAAAAAAATATGAAACAGCAAATATTTTTCATATATCATTTTTCAAATGATTATTTCAATATCATTTTTGCATATGCCTTATTTTATTTACTTTTTGTTCTTAAATTCAGTAGTAAATGTGCTCTCAAGCATTACTAAACATGCAGTTGTCAGTTGTTGAGGGTTTCTAGAAGTACAGATGATAACGTATATATTAAAGAGCTGTGATCTCAAACAGAGCTGGATTTAGCCTACAGCGTGTGGGCTTAATTCCACTTTGCTAATTATTTTCATGTTGCGGGGATCTCAGCATGGCTCTTCTCTCTGGTCCGAAAAGCTTAGACTCAGCAGAAATAGCACATAGGCATGTGTGTGTGTGTGTGTGTGTGTGTGTGTGTGTGTGTGTGTGTGTGTGTGTGTGTGTGTGTGTGTGAGTGTGTGTGTGTGTGCATGCCATGTGTTCATATATGTTTTGGTGTTGACATGTATGCATATAAGTGTAAAACCGGGCCGTTGGAGGTCACCGTTACTGTGCCGAGGCCTAAGCTTACATAAAGATGCTTCTTATTATGTGTCCTGAGGAAGCACTTTAAAAACTTTAAAGTAAAAAAAAAACTTTATATCCTCATGTGCTGCCATGCTATGGCACAGCTAGAGTTGCTGATCAGCAGTATTTATTGAGATATATTCACGGAGAAGCTCCATCTCCGGCTCCTCCAGCACAGCCTGCAGGCAGCCCCGCTCTCCCTGCCTCACCACCTCCGCCATTTGCTTGTTAGTATTATTCTGTGTGTCTAATTAAACTTAGCCTGCGCTAAAGTAGCTCCTCTTATGAGCTGTTTAACTGCAGGGGGATGAGCAGAGAGACTGTGTTGTTCTTTGAAACAGTCTGCTGCTCCAAGAGCACAAAACGCCGTCTTTTGTTTGGGTCATTATCGTCCACTTTTGCTTGTGTTTTGACTGCTTCTCGCTAAATGCTAAATGCTAAGTGCTAAATGCTAGGTCATTAACGAACGCACTTATTACTGTTCAGTATCTCTCACCAGCTCTCTCTCTCTCTCTCTCTCTCTCTCTCTCTCTCTCTCTCTCTCTCTCTATCTCATTCTCTCATTCTCTCTCTGTCTTTCTATCTTTTTTCTTCATTTCATTCTCTCTTGCTTATTAGTCATATTTCTCTTATTCTCTTTTTCTTTCTCTCTTCTTCTCTTCTTTTCTTCTCTCTTGTCCGTTCTCATTTTGTTTTTGTTTTCTTTTCACTTTTTCAATGTTTATTCTTTCTTTTTCTCTCTATTGCTTTTTCTGTCTTCTCTTTCTTACTTTCTATTTCAACCTTTTGGTATTCAACCTCGTGTTCTCTTTTCTCTCTTTCTCCTCTCTTTCTTCCTTTTGTTCTTTCTATGTTTCTTTAACTTTTTCCTATCTTTCTTTCTCTACTCTCTGTCTTTCTCACTTCCTCTCTTTTGATCTTTTTCTTTTTTTTCATTTCTTTTTCAAATTTTCTCTCTTATTTTCTTTTTTCTTTCTTTTGTTCTTTTTGCTTTTATCTCTTTGTATTCTTTCTCTCTTTTGTCATTACCTCCTCTCACTCTTTCTTTTTCTCCTTTTTTCTCTTTTCTCCTTCTTGCTCTTGATCTTTTTTCTTATTTGTAACTTTTTCACTT
>BRDA01017274.1:0-11664 GCA_036984385.1 Crenuchus spilurus | reverse complement strand
CCAATCTTGAATCCTCCCATAAATCCCTCTAGTGCTTTTCTCATCACTTGTTCTCCTAAGATGTTGAATAAACATGGTGAGAGGTTACATCCTTGACGGACTCCTTGTCTTATGCTGAACCATGCTGAAGTGTGATCGGCGGTCCTGATGGCTGCACGCTGCTGACTGTACAAATTTCTCAGCAGCTGGATCAGGTGTGAGGGAAAACCCATCTCCAGCATATTCACAATTGGTCATGTTGTACCATGTTGAATGCCTTCATGAAATCAATAAAACAGAAATACAGTTCCTGGTTCCTTTCTCTTGCTTTCTCCAAGATGATCTGGAGGTTTGTGATCTGATCCCGAGTGCCTCTTCTTGGTCTAAATCCAGCTGGTTCTTGGGCAATCTCCCCTTCCAGCTTAGACTGCATTCGTTTTAATATCACTCTCAACAAGATCTTGCTGGCATGTGAGACCAGTGCAATGGTCCTGTAGTTCTTGCACTTGAGCAAGTCTTCTTTCTTGGGCAGTGGGATGAAAACTGTGTTCATTCTTCTGGCTAGATTCCAGTTTCCCAAACTTCCATACTTCAAAAATCTAAAATATAAAACATATTCTGGTTAGTTTAACACTTTTTTGTTTACTATATTCTAGATGATCTAGTTTTGCCATGTCATACTTTCAGGTGTTTCCTGAATGTCTTACATTATAGGTATTCTTAAGCTAACATTAATAAATAAATTACTGAAACACATCAGAAATGAACTCACTGTCGTCTTCATATAAATGAATGAGTGTTGTTTTTTTTCTTTTTGAAATATGTATTTAATTCAGCTCTTAACCACAGTGCCCTCACTGGTTCAGCATTCTGCCATAGACAAAGGACATGTATTTAAGTATTTAGCCACAGAATCAAATGTTTGTACGTGAAGTTCTAAATGCTATGATATTAGCTTAAATACATGAATAGAAGAATCATTTACAGTGTGCTTGGAGTCAGGAAAGATATGACTTTCAAATAGTTACAAGAGAAAGATTGACAAATAATCTGTAGTTTGTCAACAAATACTGATAAACCTATTGAAATGCTATAAACAGTTTCACTCAAAGACAGATTACAAGTGATTGTATATTTTCCATCTGCAGTGCATAATAGCATTAAATGATTCAAGGAATTTTGAAGAATTTCAGTGTGTGATGGGCAAGGGCACGTAAGCTCAGGATCTATAATATCTTGAGACTTGGACAAATGTATAGCCAAAGGTTTCTGGATACTGAAACTGAAACATGCGCAGTGTTTCTTCTGAAAGGGCATTTATAGAGTTTATCTCCCTTTGCTACAGTAATAGCATCTATTCTTCTGAAAAGGTTTTATACTAGATGTTGGAAAATTGCTGTGAGGTTCTGATTCAGCCAAGCAAGAATTAATGATGTTGACTGATTAGTTTTGAGTCCAAACCCTGAGTATTAAGTACCCAAAGGTATGTACAGTGTACATTTTAGAACATCCTCAGACCTCGGCGTCAAGTCTCATGCAATGGAAAAAATGACCTCAGTCCTCATACTAAACACATTTAAGTCTCAAGCAAACCATCTTCATGTCTCAGTTCTCAGACCAAACTCCCTTCTACTAAATGGCCTCAGATCAAACTCCCTCCTAAACTATGGAGTAAGATCACTGCCAAAAATGCACACACCCATAAACAAACAAAATCGTACACATAAAACATAAAGTTGTATTGTAGTGTGTGTTTTATAAGAATACAACTTCAAAATATATTTTGAAGGTTAAAAAGATTTATGCATACAACCTGAATTATGATGGGAACGTCTTCTTATTTATGATTACGGATTGAAAAGTGAGCGAACACTGTCAAAAATATGTCACCAGGTTTTCAGGCCAAATGCACTGAGCATTTGAACAATCAATTTGACATGTGTAAACTGCTGCTGTTTACAACTGATGGATGATGACAGCTTTATTCCGCCTGTCTGCAGACTTCTTTAATATTTATTTGATTAAAACACATTAGGTCTTTATGATTTAATATTACCATGGCAATGTATATTGTTAAGTAATAGAAATTAATAGGAGGGAGTTTGGTTTGAGGGCATTTAGTAGGAGGGAGTTTTGTCTGACGGCGTTTAGTCTGAGGCCGTTGAGTAGGAGGGAGTTTTGTCTGACGGCGTTTAGTAGGAGGGAGTTTTGTCTGACGGCGTTTAGTCTGATGTCGTATATAGGAGGGAGTTTTGATTGACAGCGTTTAGTCTGAGGCCCTTTAGTAGGAGGGAGTTTGGTCTGACATTGTTTAGTCTGATGCCGTTAAGTAGGAAGGAGTTTTGTCTGATGCCGTTTAGTAGGAGGGAGTTTTGTCTGATGCCGTTTAGTAGGAGGGAATTTTGTTTGACAGCGTTTAGTCTGATGCCATTTAGTAGGAGGGAGTTTGGTCTGACAGCGTTTAGTTTGAGGCCGTTTAGTAGGAGGGAGTTTTGTCTGACGGCGTTTAGTCTGAGGCCGTTGAGTAGGAGGGAGTTTTGTCTGACGGCGTTTAGTCTGATGTCGTATATAGGAGGGAGTTTTGATTGACAGCGTTTAGTCTGAGGCCCTTTAGTAGGAGGGAGTTTGGTCTGACATTGTTTAGTCTGATGCCGTTAAGTAGGAGGGAGTTTTGTCTGATGCCGTTTAGTAGGAGGGAGTTTTGTCTGATGCCATTTAGTAGGAGGGAGTTTGGTCTGACAGCGTTTAGTTTGAGGCCGTTTAGTAGGAGGGAGTTTGGTCTGACGATGTTTAGTCTGAGGCCGTTTAGTAGGAGGGAGTTTGGTCTGACGGTGTTTAGTCTGAGGCCGTTTAGTAGGAGGGAGTTTGGTCTGACAGTGTTTAGTCTAAGGCCCTTTAGTAGGAGAAAGTTTGGTCTGACGGCATTTGGTCTGAGGCCCTTTAGTAGGAGGGAGTTTTGTCTGAGGCCATTTAGTCTGATGGCATTTGGTCCATGTTTCACAGATGAGATAAGGTTCTTATGCTGGAATGCAGTGTTTTTTTTCCCAAACATAACACTTTTAATTTAAATTAAAAAGATCTATTTTAGTCTCATCCGTCCACAAAACATTCTTCTAACAGCCTCCTGGCTTGTCCATATAATCTTAAGCAAACTGCAGATGTTCTTTTTGAAGCGCAGTGACTTTCTCCTTACAACCCTGCCATGCACACCATTGTTGTTCAGTGTTCTCCTGATGGTGGACTCATGAACATTAACATTAGCCAATGTGAAAGAGGCCTTCAGTTGCTTAGAAGTTACCCTGGGGTCCTTTGTCACCTCACTGACTATTACACGCCTTGCTCTTGGAGTGATCTTTGTTGGCCGACCACTCCTGAGGAGATAACAATGGTCTTGAATTTCCTCCATTTGTACACAATCTGTCTGACTGTGGATTTGTGGAGTCCAAACTCTTTAGAGAGAGAGGTTTTGTAATCTTTTCCAGTCTGATGAGCATCAACCATTTGTTCGTGCCATGATACACTTCCACAAACATGCGTTGTGAAGTGCAGACTTTGATAGATCCCTGTTCTTTAAATTAGGGTGACCAGACGTCCTCTTTTACCCAGACATGTCCCCTTTTTGAGACTTAAATAAACTGTCTAGGCAGAATTTCACACACGTCTGGGATTTTGAGAAGCTTTTCATTCACAAACTAGTCACGCCCTCCCCTACTCTGTTCAGTTCACTTGAGTGAGAAGGGGGAGTGGTGAATTAGCATAAAATGTTCTGATTGGACGGTCTGACTGTAGAGCTACTGTTATTGATCGATAGCCTTCTCTGTACACATTTAATTGGTTAGTCTGCACTTCAGTAGTGCTTGTTTACGACAGGCAAAGCACATGTACCCACCTGGACCTCGAGCAGCTCTGCTGAAACATAAAAGTAAGTTGTTTTTTAATTAATTAAAAAAGAAATGTCCATGTTTTCATCTTTGTCTCAGTCCATATGAAGCTGAGTATCTGACGTGTAAAGCTGGGACTTACGTGTTTATAGTGAATAAAGGTGTAAACAACCTACAAGCACAGATCAGTTCGGCTAAGCACACACCAGCAGTGAAGGGGCGGGAGCTCATTATCTAAAATCTTTTTTAGTAAATCAGAGTGCAGCAGAGATGTCTGTGCATTTCACACAGTTAAGCACCAATAAAGCTACAGGTAAGTGGACTGCACATCTGACTTGTTAAGAAAGACATATTTGAAATGTAAAATAGTTTAAATAGCATTTAAGGGCAGTGTTTTTTTCTGCATCTTAGAGTCATTAAGAGCCCATATGCCTAGTGTACAACTTTTTTAAAATGTCTTTGTATGTGAACATGCAATACATTATACCCTGCACCCATAACCCCCCAACCCCCCACCGGGGTTAGGTGTCCTCTTTTTCACCAGCTCAGATCTGGTCACCCTATTTAAATGAAACATGGTGCCCACTCACACCTGATTGTCATCTCACTGATTCAGAACATCTGACTCTGATTTCACCTTGAAATTAACTGCTGCTAAACCTAGAGGTTCACATACATTTGCCTCTCACAAATATGTCATATTGGATCATTTTCCACAGAAAATAAATGACCAAGTATAATATTTTTGTCTCATTTGTTTAACTGGTTTCTCTTTATCTACTTTTAGGACTTGTGGGAAAATCTGATGATGTTTTAGGTCATATTTATGCAGAAATATAGACAATTCTAAAGGGTTCACAAACTTTCAAGCACCACTGTAGCTCTCATTAAGCCTGATTAGATTGCACACAAAATAATTTGACCTCCACATTTAACCGATCCATGCAGTGAAACACACACACACTAGTGAACACACTAAGCTGTGAGAACATGTGCCCCAAGTGGTGGGCAGCCCTATCTACAATGTCCACACAGTAAATCTGCCAGTGTTAAAACAACACTATTGGAGTTAAATTAACACTGAGAGTGTTAAATTTTGACACCCTCAGTGTTAATTTAACTCTAATAGTGTTGATTTAACACTGACAGATTTACTGTGCAAGGAGCAGTTGGAAGTTAGGTACTTTGCTCAAGGGCTCTGCAGTAATTAGCTACCTGACGATTGAATCAGCACCTACTGGTCTCAAGACCAGAACCCTACAATCTGCCCGTGTTAAATCAACAATATTAAATTAACACTGAGGGTGTCAAAATGTAACATTCTCAGTGTTAATTTAACTCTAATAGTGTTGATTTAACACTGGCAGATTTACAGTGTAACCACCAGGCCACGACATGGCATGACATGACTCTGCCTCTTTTACTGGTGGACTGTCTACTAAGGGTTAAAGATCATTTTTTAAGCTTGAGGTTTGAGAAGCTAATTTTACTGTGCAGATTCCAGGTTTCACTTTGCTAATGGCATTACAGTTACTCTGGCCATTCTAAACCTGACCTGCCATTGGATTCTGATGTGCTTCAGCAGTAGTTCAGCTGGTGATGATCAGAAACAGAAAAAAGACAGACACTTGCACTGCTGCATCATCAGTTATTGCAAAACTGCATTCCAAAGCTTACAGAATAAAAATGTGTTTAGTTCTCTGACAGCTTTTCTCAGTGGATGTTTTTTTTTTTTTTGCTTTCTTGCTAAAAACCAGCAGAATTAATCTTGCAACAAAGTGAAACCTTGTAAATTTCAGTATAATCTAAGGTTCATTTCACACTGGTCATTAAAATCACAACATTAGGAAAAATGCTTCATGTGTGCCAGAGACTTGTAGATGTGATGGTCATGATATAGTATGAAAATGATTACACACACAGCACATATACAAGTTATGTGAGTGAGTTGTGGAGTAGGGTGTTACTTCCTCTAGATGTGGTATAAAATACACACCAGACTGAATAGCAAGAAAAAGGTAAATAAACCCTTTGGAATGAATCTGGATTTCTGCAGTGATCACTAATACTATTACTAATCAATAATATGATTATAGACAAACACAAACTGATAACACAAATAGTTTGAGAAAATGTCTACAGCACAGGCTAGAAAAAGGCATTTTACATTTGTACAATAAATAATTGGCAAAAGGCGTTTCAGTTATGGAGCTCAGATGTGTTATAAAGATGTATCATGCTACAAAGGCTACAAAATCTGGTCTTGTGACCGGAAGGTCACCAGATCAATCACCAAGCAGGTCATGACTGAAGTGCCCTTGAGCAAGGCACCTAATCCTCAACTGTTCCCCTGGTGGCGTGGAAAAGGCTGCCCACTGCTTTGGGCACATGTTCACAGCCTAGTCTGTTCACTAGTGTGTGTGTTTCGCTGCATGGATGGGTTAAATGTGGAGGTCAAGTTCTGTTGTGTGCAAATGACATTAGCAAAAAGTTTAATCAAAAAAACACCAAAACCTCACCCCAGTGTGAAGCATGATGGAGGTAGAATCATTGTTTGGGGCTGTGTCAGCCTTGAGTGATCATGATCATTATGGAACAGTGAATGAAAAGTCATGAATAGTACTGCTTGTGTGTTACTAGTTTAGTTACATTGTGTTTCTCTATATTTATGACGTAGGCAATGAAGAAATCCAGGTAATTTATAAATGACAGAAAGTTCACATATTTTTAATGCAACTCTACTCTCCATCTAATATAGGGGACCCAAAGACACCCAATTTGTTTTACTCTGATCAGACCTGTGTTTGGTATGTAGGGTCTTCCAACACATGACTATGTAGTTCAGACCTGTTTGTTGCTGGAACATAAAAAGTGGATTGAATGGAGTCTGTGGGAACCAGTGAACCAGCTGAACTTGGTGTACATCACATGACTTGCACTTACCCACCAATTTCACATGTACTCACCCACACACTGAGGACGCCTCATCTGAACCTTTTCATTTTTTGTAATTATGTGTTCAATTAAAGGGGGGGGGGAAGTATATCTCAGTATTTTCTCCAGTTTCCTGATGATCAAATGTGTCCCCTGAAAAAACTCAGAGCTATTGTTTCATCTTCAGTTGTAGGAGGCAGATTTTATAATAACATTTTTACTAAATCTCAGTATGAGCTCAACTAATTCTCATCAAGCACTCTTCTCAGTTTTGATTCTGTAAATGACTATTTTATCTTTTATGTGGACAGTTTTTCCATTACCCAAAATTAAGGTCAAATGGGGCTTGGGGCTGCTCAGTATTTGTATATATGCCTCAGAAAATGGCAAGATGTTTAATTGTCATGCAGTGCACCTGTCTGCACATCTGCTCTCATTGTTTCTCCACTCATTTATTCAGAGGTTTCCTTTAATTTGTTGTTCTCTGATATACAGTATCAGTCAAAGGTTTCTCATTCAGTGTTATTTTCTCCTACATTATAAATAAACACTAAAGTCATCCAGACTGAGTGAACACATAATGAGTCATGTAGTAAACTTAAAAGTGTTAAACAAACCAAAACATGTTTTAGATTTTACTTCAAAGTAGAGACACAACTGATGTCTCAAACACATTAAGAGGCAGGAAATGCAAGTCATGAACTCTTGACAAGACACAGCTGTTAACTGAAAGCCATTCCAGGTGACTACCTCATAAAGCTGACTGAGAAAATGCCAAGAAAGCTGCATCTAAGCAAGAGGTGCCTACTGTGAAGAATGTCAAATATAAACATATTCTGGTTTGTTTATTTGTTTGTTTACTAAATAATTACAGATGTGTTTATTCACATCTGTAATGACTTTAGTATTAATCTACAATGTAGAACATCTTTAAATCATGAAAAACCTCTGAATGTCCAGAAGTTGTGTCCAAACCTTTGAGTGGTACAAGACAACTGTATGAAGTGAAAAAGTCAATTGGGTAAAATAATTAACATTACACAGTGAAAAATCATGAGACAAAGTTCTGTACAACAGGAGAGCAACAGAACACATTAAGTAACAAACACACAATCTAGACCATAAACGCCTTCCAAGGCATGTAATGCCACTGCTCGGTGGTGTCAGATAGTCTAAATATACCATAAATAAATGTAAACAGAAAATGTTGTAAGACTCACTGGCACACACTATAATGTCTTCTTGTAGTGAACGGGGAGTTTATTTTCAAAATATGAAAAGAAGTGTTTTATTGAAAACAACATAACACTAGATCATGCCCTACATCATTTGTGTGTCTGTAATAAATGACAAATAAAGAGTCCAAAATGTTATGGTTAAAAATACTTTTAGTGAATGCAGGTTTGAAAATTATTACAACATTTATGAATATGGAAGCTTTTGTTTAAAAAAAAACACTCATATGAACAGAAAAGAAAAGTCTTTTGGAATTTTTTTAACTTTCCTTGGGTTTTCTGAAATGCACATTCTCTGACTTGTCAGAAATCAGATAAAAGTCAGAAAAAATGTGAGATTCAGCATTCCAAAAACAGACACTGAACTACACACAGGCACAGAAATACAGACACACAAACAGGACACATACACACCTTGACATCAAAAGTCAGCAATATGACATCATCAACACTGGCTTTGACATCTTCATGCTTTTTGTCTTTTCACTGATTGCATCTGCTTTTTTGTCTTTAATTACAAAGGTTAGGATTCACTAGAAACTTGAATACTAACAAAAAGGGAAACAAGTCACAGGAACTGAAGCAGCATAATTCTGATAGTTGGTAATGAATTAAGAATATTAATCATAATGATAACGATATATGCACGTAAATTTGCATGTATACACATCTGAACAATGGGAATTCATTTAATACTTTTTTTGTTTTTATACTGATGTAACTTCAGCGGGAAAAACTTTTTTTTCAGGGTTAATTTTCTGCTGATTCCAACAATGTGGACTTTCTCCAACTAGGCTTGGGCAACCACAACAACGCTGTCCATTTGACGAGTACACAGCAGATAAATATACAGAAATGATTTAATAGTAAACAGAGGGGTTTTTGTCAGAATATAATGTACAAAAGTCAGCCTGCTTGTTCAATGGGGAAAGACACATTACATCGTAATGTGCTACAAGGTGTTTTGCTTCATATAGTACACATTTAGCCATGGCAGAACTTCTGTTTTGTTTTTCAAACTCTCAGTCATAGATAATCATTTTGCCCTAAACAGCTGTGTCACTTATGCTGACACGTGATCATGATGATTAAAAAAAAATTGACCAAACACAGAAGCACAGACATACAGAGAAGTTTCAGAATAGCCCTTGGAGTAAAGTGTCCACTGTATGCCCTCCCCCTTTCCTATTCCCCACTGACCTTATACAGTGAACAGCTGCAGTACAAATTGTGTGAGTTTGATCTTTGTTGATAATAATGCATGCTCATAATTAATTGGTCTACTCTTTAACTCCCCCATGATAACAGACCAAAAGGACTCCAACTGGAAAAGTCATCCGTAGCAGACTGGTCAGACATGCATGAAAGGCATAACGCCTACTGACTAATTACTACCAGACACTGTATGCTGGATGATTCTAGCCAAAAACACTTTTCTTCCTCTACTTCACTAGTCTTGTGGATGCTCTAAATATTTGCCACAAGTGCTGATTTGCACGTGAATCAAAAATCACCACTATCTATTACTCTCAGTGGCAGCTTTTTAAAGCAGGCCAGGACCGTATCCACTGAAAAATTCAACTGCTAATTGTGGCAAACATGTGCCACCCTGGAACTCCAGCCTCAGCATCAAAACAAGATTTATCCCAGTCCTACGCCTCACTGACTGTTCACTCATGTCAGTGTCTTCTCCTCGCAGCATTATATTTCTGCATTCCCGTCCTGTCCTCAGTGTAAATCAGCTCCCTGCTGCAAACTACGAGATAACTCCCAAGTCCAGCTCTCAATTTTTGCCAAACAATGGAATCCAATAAAATTCTTTATCAACAGAACTACTGGATAATTATTCAGATTAAATACTCAGAAGATTCTCGTTTAATCTCTTTTCATACCTTCTGAAAATATGCCTCAATATTGCCACCAAAAATCCTAATGTACAATACACATACAGATGCATAATAATACTGGGAACCTTAAGTTTTCCATTTAGTTTCATCTCAGAAACACCTTCATATCACAAGGGTTTATCCTAGCCTTGTTTCTTAGCAACAAGCAGCAGGGGGCAAATAAGGGATCCACACTTGTGTTCACAAATCTTTCTCTCTCTAGAGGTCCTAGCAATACACCATGTTTCCTTGCTATGATCTTCAAATCCTCCTTTCACTCTCACTGCCAGCCTTTCCCATCTTGTGCCCTTTCTCTGCGACATCCTTCATGCAAATTCAAGGTTGTGCCATATTTGTGACTCTCTTTCACTTGAGCAAATGCATTTAAGTGTCTCATCTTTCTATCAGCCCTTTTCTCTCACTCCTTCCTCACACAGTGACTTCGTTCTTACTCCCCGTCCGCAGTGCCTGGCCCCCTCCCCCTCCTCCCCCGCCTCCTCCAGGGAGGAAGTGCAGCTGTTCGATGGTGTTTTGCCTCTTTGTGGCAAAGGCCATCCTGCGGGCACTGTGGCCCATCGTTCCGGCTCCGCCCCCAGAGCTGTGCCCCTCCCCCCAGCTAACACCATGGCCAGCTGACATGTTGGTGGCAGCAGCACTACGCTCCTGTTCCCGGCCAGAGGTTGGGTGTGAGTTCATCTTGATCATGTGGTGGCGGTCGAGCGAGGGTGTCACGCACACGTTCGTCTGCGACTGTGCTTTCTTGTGGTGGTTGAGATGAGACATGGTGGTCATCATGCCATAGTCTCCTATCGCACTGGCCATTATTCTCTCCTCCAGCCTATCGGGTGACACCAGGAGGCGCTCATGGGACTTCCGTAGGTTCTGGGAGTTGGAACTCTTGCTGGTGGTCATGGCTTTGTAGTACTGGTGTTGCTGGTTCTTGGAGAGGTGAGAGAAGGCGTTTCCCTCACCCAATGCCAAGAGCTGGTCTTGAGACATAACCCGGCGTGGCGGCTTGCTCATTGTCTCAAAGGTGGGGCTGTATGGCGACTGTGGTAAGGGGTAAGGGTTCGGTGTGGAGGTAGAAGTAGGTACATGTATTCGTGTGCGGGATGAGTGCAGAGGCAGCGTTCCCCTCGCCCCTAGAGTATAGTCACCACCCCAGTGCAGGTGATTCTGAGAGGAGTAGAAAGAAGGCGGTGCTTCGTTGGGTCGTCTCTTTGAGGTATAATAACCTGTGTAATCATCCAGATCTTTCTCTGTATTTAGGTGAGAGAACATACAGCCACAAAGAAACATGAAGTGAAAAACATCTTACATGTGCTGTATTTTATTTCACAAATTAAAACACCAAAGACTGAAATGATCAAATATTTAACACGACAGCTTTCAAATGTTTTGAAATCTTTCAATCCAACTGTTATATTTCGTTTTTACTCTACAAATGGAAATTAAAACATCTCTTAGCACATAAGGGGCATGATTACTTTCTCAATCATATACTGTAGCAGTCAAAAGTGTGGACACACCTTCTGGACATTCAGTGGTTTTTCATGATTTTAAAAATGTTCTGTACTGTAGATTAATACTAAAGTCTAAACTATGAGTAAACACATCTGTAATTATTTAGTAAACAAACAAGTAAACAAACCAAAACATGTTTATATGTTACATTCTTCACAGTAGGCACCTCTTGTTTAGATGCAGCTTTCTTGGCATTTTCTCAGTCAGCTTTATGAGGTAGTCACC
>BRDA01017272.1:661-15954 GCA_036984385.1 Crenuchus spilurus | reverse complement strand
ATCGAGAGGAGCCAGCTGAGGTGGCTCGGGCATCTGTTTCGGATGCCCCCTGGACGCCTCCCTAAGGAGGTGTTCCAGGCATGTCCCCCTGGGAGAAGGCCCCGGGGAAGACCCAGGACACGTTGGAGAGACTGCTACCTCCGCGACCCGGCCCCGGATAAAGCGGTTGATAATGGATGGATGGAGACAATGAAACTGAAACACCTGTCATTTTAGTGTGGGAGGTTTCATGGCTAAATTGGACCAGTCTGGTGGCCAATCTTCATTAATTGCACATTGCACCAGTAAGAGTGTGAAGGTTCAATTAACAGGGTAAGAGCACAGTTATATAGTATATTACAATGCACACAACATTATG
Organism: Crenuchus spilurus; assembly: GCA_036984385.1. NCBI lineage: Eukaryota > Metazoa > Chordata > Actinopteri > Characiformes > Crenuchidae > Crenuchus > Crenuchus spilurus. The sequence goes on along the minus strand of BRDA01017272.1, from coordinate 15,596 downwards.
GTGACATACCAGAGTTCAAAAGAGGACAAATTGTTGGTGCACGTCTTGCTGGCGCTTCTGTGACCAAGACAGCAAGTCTTTGTGTCTAAATATTATTGAGTCACTTTGGGGTTTTTTGGAGGAGTGAGTCAGGGAACGGTTTCCTCCACCAGCATCACGTAGTGACCTGGTCACTATCCTGCAAGAAGAATGGCTTAAAATCCCTCTGACCACTGTGCAGGACTTGCATATGTCATTCCCAAGATGAACTGATGCTGTATTGGCTGCGAAAGGAGGCCCTACACCTACTAATAAATTATTGTGGTCTAAAACCAGGTGTTTCAGTTTCATTGTCTAACCTCTGTATATTAACAAATGAAATGAAGTGTACCAGTCAAAACATTAAATATCGTGGATTCATACTGTCTGCAATTAAAGTCAAAGTAAATGTAAGAAACACTGTTTTTTCTCATACTGTCCCAACTTATTTCTTATTTGGGCTTGTATATTCAAAATTTTTACTTTAAAGGAGAAGACAAAATGTATTGTATTTTAATACGTCATCCAGTACTTTTGGGATGAGTTGGGGAGTTTGGGATGAGGTGAGGTGGTGATCATTCAACATCCTGACCTCACTAACACTTTTGACACTATACAATCAAATCCTCAGAGCAGTACTCCAAAATGTAGTGGAAAGCTGGATAAACTCTTTTTTAATATCTTCAATTCTGGGAGAAACAATGAATGAGCAGGTGTCCCAATACTTTTATCATTATAGTGTATGTACATTAATGGGTTAAGTGGTCTTAGTCTGCAGAGAAGTATACAGAGAACTTCTTATATATGTGTGATGTTATTAGCACTGGATGAAAATTATAATGATTCTGTCTGTGCACATATCTGATAATGTTTCAGACTTTCATTAAACACTGCAGACAGAGTTGATTGTGTTGCAGTTAGCATAGTCAATGGTTAGCACACTAGATGTTTGCTAATGTTGTGAACCTAGTTAGCATGTAGGCTAGACTGCGTTTAGCCCAAGTAGGCATGTGTAGTGCAAATTAAATCCTAATTATGCCTGACTACATAATGTGCACTGTGCCAATGTGTGCTCCTCCATTAATTTTAAGTGAACCCTCAGTGATTTTATTCTGGAATCAGGTCTGTTCTCAAGATGCCACATTGAAACATTTAAAGAAGAGTTTGACCAAAAGTCAAATGCTAATGATTTTCTATTAACCATAATTATGATGCATTAAATAAGGCTACAGCAAGGCGATCTGTTACATAAGCATAAAACATGCTGTCTTTCTTCTTTAATAACAGCTAACAGACTGAAAAATAGGGAATATTGCTTGCACCCAATCAACATTGAGTGCCACAGTTTAGTGAAGTTTTCTTCAGGAATTTCCACTTAATAGCAGAAATGGTTATCTTACCATTAAACATTATTGTGCTTAACCTAACCTTGAGCTTGCCAAATATACTTGACAAATCAAGCAAGCCAACATAAACTGTGCAGCAACAGAGGGTTTACTGTCATTGACTCTAACAGTGTCAGAATCACTCATACCAGTGTAGCACACACTAACACACCACCACCACGTTAATGTCACTGCAGTGCTGAGAATGATCCACCACCCAAAAAATACTTATTCTGTGGTAGTCCTGCAGGGGTCTTGATTATGTGAACATGTTTTTCATATTTATTTATTTATTTATTTATTTATTTATTTATTTATTTATGATGTAAGTCATATTTATGCAGAAATATATAACATTCTAAAGTTTTCACAAATTTTGAAGCCCAACTGTACAAGGTATTCTCAAGCCTTCATGTTCTATAAGATGTTTTAATGGACTTGTTTCTATTGATTCAGTTTTCTTAATGGACGTCTGTTAATTGTATTGATTGTTCCTATTGATATTGATTTTACGTGACTTCTTTCTATTGATTCCACTGTTTTTAATGCTAATTTTTAGTGCTAATTCTATTGATTGCTTGTCCTGATACTTATTATAGTTTATATTGATTGTTTTTAATGTACATATTTCTGTTATAATAAATGAGTCAGGACTTTAATTTTTTTCCTCAAAATATGTACAGTTCAGTAAATTAAATGATTATTGCCTCATTTTAAAAAGATATATTGTTTAAATGAAAGTTTTGGAGTACTGCTGCTGATGCAGTAGTCATCATCATCATTGTAACATGGATACTGTCAACTTTTGAAAAAACTTCCATCCATAAATTTGTATTGTAGTACTAATTTTCTGATTGATCTCAGTGTGTGGTGATGTAACTGGTGCAATAATCAGCATTTTAAACTGCATGCTTAAGTGAAACCACTCATAATAATTCTGTTGTATCTCTTACATCTACTGTCATATTCATAATTGCCAAATGTATTTGTGACATGATATGAATTATAGCATGAATAATGCATTTAACACCATCACAGCTAATATCTCAAAATTAATATTGTTTATTTCATTTGGAGGGGCACATATCATCACTCTGGTCATGGTTGTGAACAAGGGTGTTGGGCTTCCTTGGCCATCAGACTAGAACTCTCTTTTTTGTTTGCTGCAGTCTACGGTACTGACTATCCTGGTTCTCTGCACTACCACTCCTGTCTCTCCACTCCTGTCATGTTCTGTTTGGGACTTTAAAACACTGTTTACTGTGGACTGCTTGGAACTCTCAGAATGCCTCTGGGTGTCATATAATACCCTACATTGATCAGTGTTCATTTACCTTGCCCATGTGATTGTTTACACAGCTGTCTCTTGTTTGTTAGCTAATTAGTTTGTCTTTAAACCCTGGTTAGTGCCTCGTGTCTTTGCTGAGTGTTACCACGCCTTACAAAGCATTTTCCCAGTTCGTGACATTGACTGTATGACCTGTTTTTCAACCTGTTTACTGCGTTTTGAATTTGTCCCTGTCTGGTTTGTTTGCTCTTATGACTCTGCGTTTTTGGCTTTGACGCTGCTTCTGCTCTTTGACCACTCTGTTGAAACTTTTATAGCTTTAAATGGTTTTGTATCTTCGACTGTTTCACTACATATTTGGGTTTAATCTTTATGAAAACCTTTTCACCAAATCTGCAAGTGTCTGACCTTTATTTCAGTCTCATTACAAAGAGTATATCTTAGATCCAATATGTCTTCTAAGACCAAACACAGCCCATTCTGTATGCTGATGGCACATATTGTATACTGCTGAATGGATAATCCTGGCTATCGATCATCTGTAGCTTTTAAATGTTTTAACAGAGTGCTTCTTAATGTAAAACATGTGCTGAATGCAAGCAATACAAAATCAAGACCATCTGACATGCCAGTTTGACAGTTACCACTTTTAATGGAACGTATTGAGCTTGTTGTGCAGAAATAAAGCAACTTTTTTTCCAATTTCATGAACACAAGACTAATGGAGTCTTTTTTAGACGAATGAAGAGTTTTTTCATCAGTCACCAGTTATGTATTATCTATAGGCATGCCTCACATATCACTTTAAAACCTCTATATGCTGCACATCTCTGTTAGTATGGAAACTGAATCACCATGGCTCTCCTTACTAGAATACTAGATGTACTATTTGTGAGACCAGTACTGGTTGCTGTTTATATAAGCTCTTTTAAATACATTACCACCTTATCTTACATCACTTCTTATTTGGAGATTTGGAGCTTATCATGCTCGTTCCCAAGGCTGGTTTTCTCTACAGGTGCCTAGAGTAAATACTGACCTTCATCCGATTATGTTTAGATACCACAATCCATTTTTTATGGAATAAATTACAATAGAAGCTGCAGCTTGACCTAATCCTGCCTCTGGACAGCTTCACAGAACCTCAGTATTTAATATTTCAGTACCAGAAGTTGATTGACATTCTTCTTATATTTGAATTATATCAAGCATATGCTTTATTTTTTAAATATTTATTGGCAATTCAGAAGATGCTCAATACATCTGTACTTTATAATCTTATCACCAAACACACTCTCAACTGAATCTATATCAGACATTTGAAATCTTTAATTCCTCTAGAAGTTACTTCACAGAATGTCATTGTAGGGCATGGTTACAAATATGGTGCAAAAATATTATTTTAAAATACATACTTACATAATGTACTTGTACTTACATAGGCTACATAATTTTTCATAATATTTTGGGTTTTAGATGCATTCATTTCAGAGAGGACAGTGCAAATCTCAGATTTACCACTACAGTGGTAACCCTACTTACGAGTTTAATCCGTGCAGGAGCCGAGCTCGTTAGCTGGTTTGCTCATTAGCTGGATGCATTTTCCCCATAAGAATACATGTAAAACTGATTAATCCGTGTCAGCCGGCCAATATACAGTATACTTTAATATGCTAAATAATGTGTTTATATGGGTTTTTTAAAACATTAACGAGACGACGACGACGCTCGTGTAGGCTGGCCGCTAATGAGAGGGAGACCGACGGTGCTCGTGTAGACTGGCGACTAAGGAGGACAGGAAGACAGGCATACATGTACTATATCTAAGTCATTATCATATGAAAAGTAAAAGAAAAATTTATCTAACTTTCTTGTTCACTACCTTTTGCTACCTTAGCGTCGCTTTCACTTTTACTGGACAGCGGTCAAAGGTATTGACTGACCTCTTCTTCTACAGTAGCATCTAGGGGATGCTACGACCGCAGTGCCCCTAGTGGTTTGGCATACTTAAAGAAATTTACGCTACTCGTTACTTGGAATTTTAGTCGTTACCTGGAACAAAAATATTCCGAGATCTCGACTCGTTACCTGGAATACTCGTTAGTAGGGATGCTCGTAAGTAGGGTTACCACTGTATCTTACCATGATCAACATTACATGTAAAAACAAGTACATACATGGACACTCATTGGTTATTTTGGAAAGCAAATTGTACTAAACAACACTGTGAAGAAATCTGAGCCAATAAGTTTCACCCCAAAACACAGTGATTAGCAAAATTATTCAAAAATGTAAAATATTTGTTGGAATTCTTTTTTAACCATAAAATTTAAATATATTACCTCTGTAACATAACAAACATATTCCACAATTCATTTGGATGAACACACCAAGGAGTAAAAAAATTTGACCAATATGATCATTTTCTTAATATGCTGTTGGTCATTCTAACATGAAAACAAACCCGACCAGCTAAGGAATATAGATTCCACAAGACTTCTGAAGGTGTCCTGTTATGTCTGTCACCAATACATTACCAGCAGATCCTTTAAGTCCTGTAGGATGTGAGGTGGAGCCAGTTGCTCCAGCACACTCATAAATGCTCAGACCCATGTTTGGAGTATTTGAAGGCCACTGTTAGAAGGTACTCATCACTCCTCAAGCCTAATTGTTTCAGAGGCTGCCATGAGATAATGATATGATCATTGTCAAAGCTGCTCAGGTCTCCATACCAGCCCATTTTTTATAACATGCATTCACTATGTTAATCATCTGCTCTCTCACTGTCTAATATATCCAAGACCTTGACATACATTGAGATAATCATTACTCGCTTCAATTGACTTAGTGTTTTGGCTCATTGGTGTATGTAATAAGTTAATTGTGGGATACAGTCGTGTAATTAGCCAGGTTGTGTTATGCCTTGTCTTATACTTTTGAGTTATATGAACTCAGAATGAGTTTGGGACAGTTTCTCACATGCAGTTGAGGTCAGAAGAAACAGTGTTAATTTTTTTAAACAATTGTTCTTAATGTCTAGCACATCCCACACCATTTTGCCTGGTCCAGCTAGGTCTGGTCTTTAAACTTCACTACACATCTTTCCACAGGAAATAAATGCTTTGTACACCGCAAGACGATTGATGGTTTCAATTTCCTTTCAAGCTAGAAAAGAACGATATATCCTCAAACCCAAATATTTATCTCTCTTGTCACATCTCTGTTGTCACCTCTCTCTCTCTCTTTCTCTTTCTGTCTCTCTTCATAGCTCTGTTCTTCTCCTTTTACTTTTTCAGAAGTGCCTGGAGGCTTAAGCTGAAAACCCCATATAATACTTGCAATTTTGACTCACCCTTTCTCACATTTTTCTAAATAAGCGAACTGTCAGATTTCTGTTGTCATGTCATGTTATTGCTTGTTCGGCACTTGTTTCTGTGTTATCTGTGCTTAGTAAAGCAAAGCTTTGTGCATGCTGTCTAAAAGCTGTGTTTTGCTGAATTTCATTCAGCAAAGGATTTAGAAGTGGTGCACTATTGTTTACTGAGATTTGAAATTCATGAGCAACACATCAGGTGCATGCAAAGGAGAATTACTCCAACAAATTATTGACCTTGTCATTTTAAAGATGTTCTGACCCAGCTGACTAGCCATAATGATTTGGCTCTTGTCGAAATTGCTCAGGTCAGGCCACCTGCCCATTTCTCCTGCATTCATCATGTCAACTACAAAAACCTTTTTTTCAAATTTTCACTTATTGTCTGATATATCTCAGACCATGACATGCACCACTGTTATGAGATCATCAAAATTAGTCAATGCATCTTTTTGCAAATACTAGTTTTCTACTAGTAGTTAACTACTAAAGTAAGTGTGTAATTAACCAGATTATATTTGCATTATTTTCTACTCTGGAGTCACCCTGTGTGAACAAAAATGTGAGATGGTCAGTTATTAAATGCAGCTGAGGTCAGTGGAAAATTGTGTTCATTGTTCTTAAAATGAATATGTATAATAACACAGCATCTGTTTGTAGAACATCTGCTGCTTTGCACATTCTAATTCACCATTTAATTGACCAGCATAAGACCTCAATTGATCAAATAATATTTGGGAGTTGGACAAGCATAGCAATAAAAAGGTTTTTCTGTCAGATGTTCCACAAATTTTAAAATTGCTAAACAAAATTAATGAGTACTGTTCTAAAATTCCTGAAGTTGAGGCTTGTTTGAATATGGAACACACAGTCACTGTTCAAGAACAATATTTGAGCATCTAAATACATGGCCATTTTACTATGTCAAGTAAAATGTCTGTCTGTCATTTACACAGCCCTGCGTGTGCATGTTCCCATTTGATTATGTTCAGTATTTAAGCTTCCTTTTGTCTCACTGTCCTTTGTCAGTCATTAAATTTCCTTGCATGTAACTGTCAGATGTCCACATTGATGCTTTGTTTTCATGTCTTGGTACAATAAATACCTTTGTTGAGATTCCACCACTGCATCCTCACTTCTCTTAAAAACTCCAGTGTCACATACAGATATAAGTGTGATGTGTTACTGACAGTCTGTGAAGAGTTGATTAATGATCTACAACAGACCCCTCAAAATTAATTGTTATCTTGGCAGGATATTCCAGATATTAATAGTGAAATGCACAGTGATATAACTATAAAATAATATAAATAATGCCCTAAGGAATTGTTCTGTTACTACCTGAGAAAACACATTACCCTGAGAAGAAGTGTATTAAACTGAATTGATTCAAATATGTACATAATTTCCCCATGAATGCAAAAGAATAAAGAAATTCTGAAAGACAATAGCTTTGATGTAATATATCATCCCTGCCCAAAACAACTATATGTATCTATAAAATTGTAATTTTACAAGAGAAAGGAAAAATAATATTAAAAAGTTAAATAATACATTTTGAAAGTATGAGGGTCAAAAATAAAAATAAAAATCAGGCTGTACAATTGATTTTAACCAGTTCTCAGAAAAGACAAATATATTATTTTTCAAGATAATCTCCCTGCATTTCACTTTATCCAACAAGCTTTTGTATTCCCTTATTAAAAGTGTTTTGGCCGAGCTTCAAGCCACAAATGTCTTCAACTGTCTTCACCTCTTCATCAGAAGTGTATCTTCATCCTCTTACGGCTTCTTTCAGGGGACCAAACAGGTGATAGTCAGAGCAAGATCAGGACTTTAAGAAGGAGCATTAACACCTCAAAACAAAAGTGTGTGTATTGTCATCCAACAACACAACACACTTGGATAGCAGTCCTCTGTGTTTTCTTAGAATTTTAGTCTTCTCATCAGTGAGTATATCATTGTAACGAGCACTGTTGATTGTTAAACTGTGCAAGTCATAAGTTGGTCGGCCATTTTTTCTTGCACTGCAGTCATAAATTAACTGATGTAAGATATTCAAACCTGGAAAGTAGATACTCTGGAGACAGTGACCTAGTACATAAAGAGTTGATAAGACATTGCAGACAACAGAAGTTTTAACATAACTGTTGTGGATAATTTTAACTCTACATTTCACTAAATTCATCATGAAACGTTCACATAATTAAAGACAGCTGCTGTGTTTAAATGAAGGAGAAAAATACATGATTTTTATATGATAGTAACAATATTTTACTCACACATTGTTCTTGCAGGGCATGCAGTACTTCATTTGTCTGTATGTGTGTCTCTTTCACATATGCACTTTTCCCCAGAATTTAATGCTAATTAAATGTGAGCACAAGCTGTAATTAAAATATCAGTGCATGCCTAGCCATATTTGATTTGGGTAAATTAACTCAAAAATGCCTTAAAAATTTAATTGGGCTGTTTTGATTGTTTATTATGTGGATAACAATAAGAAGCAAGAAGCCTTGGTGTGATCTTTGACGACCAGTTATCATTTTCTACTTACATCACAAACTTGACTCAGTTGTGCAGGTTCTTCATCATCAACGTTCTATGTATCCGACCCTTTCTAACCCAGGATGCCGCTCAGGTGCTTATCCAGTCTCATTTTCTCAAGTCATTATCTCATAACTTGACTACTGCAACTCGCTTCTGGCCAATCTTCCTATGCGAGCCATCAGGCCCCTGCAGCTGATCCATAATGCAGCTGCTCAACTGGTCTTCAATCAGCCCAAGTTCTCTCACGTCAGTCCACTGCTGCCTTCACTTCACTGGCTTCCTGTAGCTGTCCACATCAGATTCAAGACCTTGACGCTCACCTACAAACCAAAGAAATGGACCAGCCCTCCTCTACCTAATGGCAATGGTCAAGTCTCGAGTCACACCTTGAACTCTTCGAGCTTCCAGTACGACTCGGCTTGGCCTGCCATTCTTCAAGACGCGTAGAAGACAAACATCAAGACTCTTCACTGTCCTGGCACATAAGTGGTGAAACAAACTCCCACTGAATGTTCAAACAGCAGAGTCCCTTGCAGTCTTTAAATACAGACTTGAAGACTCATCTCTTTATTGAACACTTAACCGAGCACTAGTTTATAACCCTTATTGTAATTGCATTGCAATGCTCTTATATTATGGAAAATTGTGTATCTTTCCAGGAATTAGTAATGATTTTGTTCTAACAGTGTCTGAACTGAAGAGTCTCGACTCTAACCTGTCTGTACTAGTGGAGATGATTCCCTTAATGCAGACAAAGCACTGTTGTATGTCGTGAGCTAAATTCTGCTTATTTTACAGTGAAGTAAACAGGTTTTACTTCAAGTATTTCTTGAACATTTTTATTATTTCCTTCATCGTGAAATATTCATGCCATGTAAACAGAAGCATGAATATTCAAATTATGTAAAAGAAGGACACAGAATAAGGATGCAATATTTTATCACATAACTGATGATATAGAGTGAATGCAAGTACACATCAGTGTGTGTGGCTTTGAAATAAATTATACAGCATCCTTATTTGTTTCTGTTTACCATAAAATCATTTCTCTAAGATGTTTTGAAAGGTCAATATTTGCAGGTAAATGGATACACTTTAGCAGCCATTCAGCAACATCCAGAAGCACAGGCTTTATGCTTTAATGTTGAAAATCTCACTCTATGACAACACACCTGTCTACTGTTTATGTTTACAGTATTACATCCAGCAGTGGATATGGATGTGTGTGGGGTATGTGCAAAGCATGTATGTGTATGCATCACTGAGTGTTGTGTAAAGCAAAAGAAACACATGAATGCTGTTATATGCATATTAATTACAAAGGTTGAGTGTAAATTATAGTCACTACTATACACAATTACAGTATTTTTCTTATTGTAGACAAATTATAAAAAGATTTATCTCAGTACAAAAATAATGCACTAAAAAGTTATAATATACAAAAATTAAATGCAAATGCATCAATGTATGCCTTCCCAACCCAGCCCCTGCCACTGCCTACAATTCTTCTGAAATCTTTGGTCTGAAAGTTTAATTGCTCAAATGTTGCTCTTTGATGGCTCAGGAGACTTAATGGAGATGCTTCTATAATTTCTTAATAGAAACAGCATGAGCTTAGACATGAGATAGCTCTGACCCAAATAAACATTGCCATTCACAGCATCAGAAAAGACTCTTCATATTCATATTGAGATTTTGTTTAGTAAACATGAGTGTCATTATATGGACACAGTGTGAGACTTAACTGAGATCTACTAAAGCATATAGAGGAGATGCTTGTGAGATAACAGGTCTTTTTTTCTCTGGAGAGAAATGTCTGAGCAGTTAAGGCAGACTTAAGGTAAAGACTATTTTTAACCTTATTGTTGTATCTGAGATGTTAGGGTGATTTCCTTTTATATTTTAATGTCATCTGGGTGATAACAATGTAACTGTGATGAGCCCAATAAATCAAGTTCAGTATGTCTACCAAATTGATTTAGCATTTCCATATCATTCAGTTTTCCAATCATGATAATCTTCCATCCTGCAGTTCTGTATATTGTGATATTTCATAAAAATGTAGCAATTTCATAAAATTTATGATCATAATGATTAATAAGGTACTCCTAGATCATTTCTGAATAAACAGGAAGTCTGGCAGGATGTCATGCTTACATTTGGTTTGACTCACTCAAATATATTGATTCATTTAGCTGATGCTTTATTTTGCTCAAAGTGATTTATATCTTGACAGTTGCAGGAACCAAACTCTGAGAGAAGTTTGTTGCATTAGTCTGAGCAATTCAAGCCAAGCTTTAAGAGTATTCAGGTGAAGTATATTATGTGGTATATCAACCTCAAAAGCTTTCTGTATAGCCAACTACTTTTCAAATATGATAATTACATTATGGTGAAATATTAAAACATACCATTCATTCATTTTTCAGTTAGTATATAGAAATTAATTTTCAAAAACAGCCCATTTTGAATTCACTGCTTTTGTAATGTCAATGTAAACAATCCATTTACTTACCTGTTCAGATCAGCTTTTCACATTTAACCCTGGACTACTTTAAGAATGAGGCAATATATATATATATATATATATATATATATATATATATATATATAAAAAAATAAACATATATTGGTCTTAAAACAATGCCGACACCAGATACAGATCTTGATGTTGTTGTTTGGATGGTGACAGAAACAAAAATAAATATATTTCATAATATATGATATTTCCAAGTAGTAAAAAAGACATAATTTTCTCCCAAACAGGACTAACTGTGTAACACTTGGGTGGGCTAATTATTTTTAAAAAGCAAGACACATTATGACTATCTCAGCAATCGCACAGATAGCAGACAGTTGGTCCAATTAAGACATTTATCGGTCAGTTATGGGGATGCGTAATGAGGGCCAAAACTGGTTATAGCAGACAGGATTTGTCATGACCTTTGAACTCCAGGATACCAGTCCTAATACAACCTACTACATGATAAGTTTCTATTTCCATTTCTATTTTGGAACAAAACTGCCCTGACTGTCACCAGCCAACTGTTTCTTTCCCAAATTGTTAATCCCTTAATTCAGGGTAAATCCAGATGTGGACAAAGTCATCACTGTCATTCCGTAACACTAATTCATTTGCTATCAGAACAAAGTTGAAATATTTTTGAGAGGTTGTCTTCATAACGTATGGTACCGCACCTACAATATTAGCTCAATCTGTGCTTTGGAGATCTGAGCTGTGACTCAAGCGCACAAATGTTCAGAAATGGTCAGATGTGTATACGTGTATATGATGAAGGAAGAGGATAAAAGAGTCCTTCTGATGTTTGTCAGAAATGCTGGGTCACAGTGTAGATTTCCATGGCAATATTGAAGAGATCTGTGATTGGGCAATTGAATTCATGTTGGAAAACAAAACACTAAAAAAGGCTGAATTAAACATCGTTCCATTTTTCATGTTCACTGTGCTGCAAGAAGTCATCTGTTTAACATGTTTACATTAATTGATTGATGTCTGAATAAATGACACAGTAAAATGACTGTGTATAAGATCTTTAAATGTGGAATAACAGGAATAGTCTATTTACTTATAAAGGAAAAAGAGATATTGGAAAAGGTCTTATAACAATGAATTATGTTTTGGAACATACATGACACTAAAGTGCATCTGATGGAAACAATAAAATACAAGTTTTATCATAAATGGTGGTTTGGAGGTTATCACGTTTACCTCCCAGCACTGAGGTCTTGGGTTCGAGTCCCTATCTGGTTTCCTCCAGTGCCTCTGTTGTCCTCCCACAGTCCAAAAACATGGAGATGAGGTGAATTGGGTACTCTAAATTGTCCAGGTATGTGTGCCCAGTGGTGGATTGCCACCTTGTCCTGAGTCCTGAGTTTAGCTAAGATATACTGTAATGCCCAGCCTAACCCTGCCAGCAGGCACAGAACCTATTCACAACATTGTATCAATGCTGCAAGAATGTTGACAACATTATTATACCCAACAACATTATTATATTCAACAACATTATTATATCCAGGATTAAGTGAAAGATAATGGACAGATTTGTTAATTATACATATTATACAAAAATCAGCCACAGCATTAACATCACTCACTGATATAACACTGATTAAGTCATAACAGTATAGCATGTGAAGATCTATGTTAGACAGTAAGTGAGCTCTTGATTCTTATGTATGATATAATGGATGCTGTAGACCTGAGCTGCTTTGACAATGGCCAGATAGTTATGGACAAATGACAGGGTCGGAGCATTTATCCAAAGTGGCATGGATTCCCCAGACCTCAGTCTGATTGAGTATCTGCGGGATGAGCTAGAATAGCAAACAACTCCGTCTCACAGCTTACAGGACTTAAAGGAGCTGTGCCTAAAGTCTTAATGTCGGATACTAAGTACCAAGACTAGCACATTTGTTTTAATGTGGCACTGACAATAAGTAGCACTGTTGTACTGCATCAGGATCACCACCCCACATCAAAAGGTGAACATGTTTCATGTACTGCTCTCCATTTTTTCCAGCAATTAAAATAATGATGGACAGTCAAAGGGATACCCCAGCCTTTGTAGCATCTATCAGCTATAATAAAGCAATAAGCCAAGGCTGATGATCATCAGGAACGACCAATAGAGCCATTACAAAACTAGCTTTTCTTCTTCTCTGGTCAGCAGTCTAGTGCGCCAGCTCCAGTGCTGTTTACAGTTTAATTTTGGACTCAAAGCTTTGATTAGAGAGAGTGTAAGTCAGCATATAAATAGAGATCAGTGTGCTGAACACACACTGACCACAGATGAAACAGTTAATCATTAATGAGCTCGTTAAATATACCTTTCTAATTGCTATGCAACTATTCATTCAGGGCATTTGAAAAGCACAATTTCTGCTTGATTTAGTACTTCCAGCTGAATCTGTTTTTTTTCAGGGCTTTAACTGTTATTACATTGTTACTTAAAATCCATCTGCTTGTATTTGTTTTCGGGCAACAATTTAAGGCATTTTACTTTTTATAGACTTATATGGCTACAGTCCTCTGCTCTTTAATTAGGGATTTTTGTTCTGTTTTTCTGTTTCTTTCTCCATCCATATTCAGAGAGAGCACTCTGAAGGGGGAAAGGAGGGAATTGATTTGGGGCGGCTCCAGACGGAAATGCCATTATGACCAGAAATTGGATTTACCCAGTGTTGACCACTCATTGCCCATTCAAGCGACTCTCCACTGGCTGCCAAGGCTGAGAGGGAGCATTAAAGACGTGTCCTGGATAGAAACACTCCCTCACTCCCGAGAGAGAGAGAGAGAGAGAGAGAAGCCCCAGTTCTACACTGATTTCACTGGCAGTGCAATGAAACGTATTGGTTGGGCATATCTTTAGTTAGTGAGAATGTGAAAGTCTAGACCGATATATTGAACAGTAACAATTCCTGTGTGGGCAATTTGACATTTTAATAAATAGAATAGAGAAACATTGCTTTTGCATTTGCTGTATTGTAAAGTGAACCTAAAGTGTCTAAAGCTATGTGCCAGAACAACCTCATTTTGAATGAAGCATGTATTAAACATTTCAACCCATTACTAAATGGAAATAGCATGATGGATTGCTGAAAAACAGAATGATTAAATAATAATCAATAGTTTGGAGGGTACTGCAGCTTTTTATGTTCTGTTTTGAAAGGTATAAAAGCAGTCATTTTATTTCATTCAGGTTACAAACTGCTTTTGGAGGGAAATGTAAATGAAATGTAAATTGAAAAGAGAATTATATGGTGTTTGCAGTATATGGAGAAATATAGATGTAAGACTGTGGCAGCATGGCCCCTGCTGTATACCTGTGTGTGTATGTGTGTGCTTGTGTGCATATGTGCTCCTGTGTTTGTGCTTTAGTGTGTGCATTAATGTGTGTTACTGTGTGTGTTTGTAAGCATGTATTTATGTATTTTTGTGTGTTTTTGTGTATTAATGTACATGTCTGTTATTGTGTGTGTGTGTGTGTGTGTGTGTGTGTGTGTGTTAGTGTGTATTTATGCATGTTTGTATGTGTTTGGGTGTGGATGTGTGTGTGTGTTTCTGTATGTTTGTAAATATGGGTGTGGGTATAAATGTGTGTTTCTGTGTGTGTGTCTGTGTTAGTGTGTGTTTATGTATGTTTGTCTGTGTGTTTGTGTGTATTAATGCATGCCTGATTGTGTGTGTGTGTGTGTGTGTGTGTGTGTGTGTGTTAGTCCGTACGTAATTATGTGTGTTTGTGTGTCTGTTTGTATGTATTTGTGTGTGATTGTGTCTGTGTGTGTGTCTTTGTGTGT
>BRDA01017269.1:0-20284 GCA_036984385.1 Crenuchus spilurus | reverse complement strand
GGATTTGTTGACACCATGAAATTTTGAAACATATTTTTCCCTTAAAATGATACATTCTCTCAGTTTAAACTTTTGATCTGTGATTTGTGTTCTATACTGAATAAAATATTGACATTTGCCATCTCCACATCATTGCATTCAGTTTTTATTCACAATTTGTTTACTGTCCCAACTTTTTTGGAATCCGGTTTGTAAAACGCATTACAGTATATGTCTCTGTAGCATGCTTTTAAAATACTTTGGCTGTGCTGGCGTACTTTCATAACTGGTCACGAGAGCCACCAATAAAGCACGGCGAGCCGCATGTGGCTCGGGAGCCACGCAATGAGTATCCCTGGTGTAGTGTGACTTTTTGTTACAAAATTGGTAGGATGTTTGGGGGATCTGTCAACCCTATATTTGTGAGACGACCAATTTTAGTGATGGTGTTTTACTCAGGAGGGCAGTAAACAGGTGGTGGACTGTACATGATCAGGTCAAGAAGGTGAATAAATGCCAGCTGGCTGCTTTTACAGCTACGTGAGTAAACGAGAGAAGCCAGCATTGGCTCACCTACTACGCACATGCATACAAGCAAAAAGACATGAAATCTGATCTGACTGGTCACATTTAAGTCACATGTCCACAGATTGGATACGTATCTGATCTAGAACCAGAAAGTGACTCAAATCTGATTTGAAAAGATGGGATTTCACGTCCACACAACCCTGAAAAGATCAGATCTGAGTCACTTCAGCCTGGTAATGTGAACATAGCCTAAGATAGCCAGTCAATGACTAAGCTGAATATGGAAAGAATCTACGTATTATTTATCTTTCATATGACACGTTTGGCCATTCCAACACACCGTGAAATACTGCAGGAAGTGTTAACTTTACAAAATAACTGCTAAGTTAATCACACACAGAGCCAGAGATGTTAGGAATGGAGGAAACTGAATGGGACACAACCACAACATGGCAGTGGTCTTAAAGAACTTAGCTTATTGGGAAAACGTGTCCAACAGTAACAATTTTGTTGCGCCGAGATTAACTTCAGAAACACTCCATCCCAAGGCACACACCACAAAAACCAGCATAATTAGTAGCTTCTAATAGATGTGTTTTAAGTAGGCCAAGGAGATTGGGAAGGATGCTATATGTTGAGGTATGACTTTTCATCTCAGGTGAAGAGCATCAGGTTTTCCTTTTTGTGCTTTGCCTCATGAGACAACATCTTCAAGCGAGAGTGCCTACTTGTGTATGAGTTTGTGCATCTGTGCATGAGTGGTTCAGTCCCTTTTTGATTTGTGGCTGCTGAACAAACGTTCGAGGGCCTCAAGTTTCTCCGCCAAGGGTGGAGGATGTATCTCAGAGAAGCTTATGATGGGTGTTTCTGTCGTTTCATCCCAATCTGCTTTTTTCTTCTCTCGCCCGTCTCTTGAATGAAATAGCTTCCAAGTTGATTGATGCAGAAAATGTATGTGTTGTTCATTACACTTCCCTACGTGAGGTCAGACTTGTAATCATGACGCGCCAACCTGCCCTTACTGTGCCGTGTCCATAGCAACCGTGAAATTGTCACGTCCCTTTGCTTCTTTTCATCGTGAAGGCGCCTCTCTTTTCAGATGAACAAATTTAGAAATTAACTTAGCAAGCAGAGGAATAGACTGGAAGTTTGTTCATCTACTTGAGAGTAGAGTACAATGTCACAACAAATTCCTGTTATTGTGGTAAGAAATTCTTCTACACAGCTCATTATTTTACATAGTCTGGGAAAATACATTCGTCTGTCTGTCCATCATCCACCCATCTTCCACCTACTAAACTACCTACATGGAGTCCCATGCCAATCAAAGTGTTGTTCCCATTTAACATCATCCTAATCCCTTTCCAATAATAATACTTCTCCTTGTTTTATATTAAGGCTCTTAGAGCAAATGGAGGTTTTGATGACACCTTACGCAGAGCAAACCCCAAACAACAGGCACAACATTTAAAAAAGACTGAATGAAAGTGCCAGTGGTGCTTCTATGGAGACCAGCCTTGCGCTTTAGAAATGATTTCTTGGAACTCTCACTTCACCTGCTTCTCTCTAATGCAGTTTCTTCTTGGGCCATCGGCGCCTGTATGCCAGAATATGATTCTCCAAGTGATGACTCACTTAAGGGCTACCAATTCAAGTGTCATTACACATAGAAACTATTATGAAAACAAATGCAACACCATGTACAGCAGAAATG
Organism: Crenuchus spilurus; assembly: GCA_036984385.1. Classification (NCBI taxonomy): domain Eukaryota; kingdom Metazoa; phylum Chordata; class Actinopteri; order Characiformes; family Crenuchidae; genus Crenuchus; species Crenuchus spilurus. Next base: position 18,063 of record BRDA01017269.1, on the reverse strand, counting down.
GGGTGACGCATGTCTTTTTTTCGCTTCCCATTTAGCGGCTTGCAAACCTGTTAATGAGACAAAAATCCCTTAATTTGTTCTTTTTTGTTTACGAAAACAAAAAGCACACTGCCTACAGACTTCAGTGTTTTCTGGCCTGGAACTCACTGTAGTGAAGTTGTTTTATTTACAGGTTTGTTTATTTATTTATTTCGGAAGAGGTTGCTGGGAGAGAAAACAATAGGAGAATGTTGGGCAGCGAAATGTTAAGCACAGGGATCAATAGTGACGCCGGTGGAGGGGTGCATGTGTGTGTGTGCACGAGTGTGTGTGTGTGTGAGAGAGCAGTTGAGGAGGTGATCGATGGCGGATAGGCTGAGTCTCCCTCTCGTGTCTGAGACTCAGGCAGCAGATGGGGAGGGAGAGTGGGCCAGTGTGATGACTCACAACCAGTACCATCAGCATGCCTGGCGCTCCATTCAATACAGCGACAGAGAGAAAGAAAATATGAAAATAAGAGAAGAGGAGATAAATAAGAGAAAACAAACTGCACGTCTGGTTAGAATTGTCCATTGGATGGTGAATGGATGCTAAGTACAGCAGCAGAATTAAGTTCAAATGTAACCAGAGGTTACCTAACCTACACAAGCAACTTACTGGAAAAGCTTAAAAATCTACTTGGTGGGTGTAGAAACTCACTGTACAAAATCAAGGTCAGCCATCTGCTGTATTGTACAGCATTGCTAAACAATCTGTAAACGACTTAATGGGCAGGTGTGTCCTTCTCCGGTTTGTCCCTTTCAATTGTCTTCTGTCATTTTCCACACTCGGTGACTCAGGAAAGACACCAAGGTTTCTTAACAGAACAATCAATTATGGTAATGTGTGCCTCCACACAGTCACATAATCACTTTGGGATTTTGGGATGCCCATCGAGGATAAGTTAACATGTCTTCGGTGGCAGCCACGCAAGCTAGCAGACATCATCTTTGTCTGAGGTGGACATGGATGGCTAGGAACTTTGGCCTGAGGTTGGAGGCTCAGGACATAGAATCTGCTTCTCACTGTTAATGGAAACACCAAACGTCCCTGGAAGCTGGCTTGTCATTACTGCTCAATAGTGGATGCATAGGTCCTAAATCCATTCTACCTTTGACCTTTACGCTAGTAAGTTAAAGCTCTGCAAGTCAATTCTTGTCCAGGGGGTAATGGGGGAAAATGAATGTGGTGGACACAGAATTGCTCTGCTCAGGCTGATTTTTCATGATGAATAGGGCTGCACAATGAATCACATCATCATTACTGAAATATACATTTCTGGGATGGAACTGGGGTCATCTCAACGTGTTGCTTGATGCTTTTAATTTCGGTAATTCGACTTAATGTGTTAACACTGTGTTCAAAATTCAGAATCACGATTGCAGGTTTTCATATGCATATTACATTTTAAAGCTTTTTCAAAAATGAATAAATGCTGGAGGAAAACTTCATGCTGAAGTAGCAAAGAAAGATGGAATTATGTCAGTGCAATTGGAACAGATTTGAAAGTAAGATGAACAAATTAATGCATAAACAGCGTTAAAAGTCAGTTGCAATCAAAAGTAACACCATGAGAGATTTATTCCAGCACTTGACACTTAAGACCTTGTCGACTGGGAATAAAGTGTAAAGCAGGAATACAATGCAATCCCTCCACAACCAAAAGTTCTCACTAAAAGACATTACCCACATCGTTTTCGTATACTGTCTCATACAATAAGAGGAGACCTCAATGGAAAGAAAACACTGAGATGGGATTTCAGATTACAGAAGACATGACTGCTGAGAAAGAACTTGTGCTGAAAAGATGGAGCACTGATCTGAAGTAGGATCCAATCATAAACTCTTCACCAGCTTTGTCCATTGACGGTCCTTGGAAGTATAATGAAGACGTGTTTGCACTTTGCTGAACCTGAGAGCTGCTTAAATGGAGATGCTTGCTATTCTTGAAAGATTGTTCTATAGTTAAAAGGTCTTGTTCTTGCAAAATTGTGTCTCTCGAGAGGATATTTCAAATAAATCAAATTTGCATTTTATGCAATTTGCTATAATTTCTGTATATTGTTATTGTGTTCTTTCTCAATTGTATTACTAATTTTAAAAAATCTGAATTGCTCATAAATTTGATTTTAAAGTGACATACATACATCATAATTAGGGGTGCAGGAAAAAAAATCACTTCGAGCTCGAATCGCCTCTCTCACATTGAACGCTTCAGAATATATTCTCGTTTTATGCGGGTCCGGATGTGCCTTCTCAGCCACCGTAGTGCTAGGCAAAACAAAGAAGCAGAGTGGGCTACGTACAGGCATGCAAGCCGAGCCGCGGTCTTTAAAAGCAACCATTTGGAAACACTTTGAATTTTATCGTCAACCCTGCCCGGGTAAGAAAGGGCTTGACATGACTCGTGATTTGCAGAGATTGCAAATGGTAAAGTAACGTATTTCGTTTTGATTTGAAAGAATCGGAAAAAAACGATTTGTGACCCCAAGAATTGATTCTGGATCGATTTGTTAAGATTCCCAAAGATTCGCACCCCTAATCATTACTTCTTATTATGTCCCTTTAAGGATGTTTTCCTGCAACTAGTTGCATGCTGGGAATTGCATTCAAAAAAGTTGCATTCAACTGGAGGGCATTTTAAATTGCACTTGAATGGCATAATATAGTTTCATGTATATTACTCCAATTTGCTTGAAAGTTTCACAATGTGAAGTCAGCCTATGATCCACAGTGAAATCAGAGCAGATCTGGATATTCTCACAAGTGTCTTACGAGCAGTCTCATCATGGTATGACTTGGCAAGACACTCACACTGAAGTGTCAAAGTTGACTTATACATGGAAGAAACCCACACAGTTGAAATAGAGGCCTATGTATCATTCAGTCCATCCAGTATTCAGAAATGAGAGACTGAAATATCTACTTGTGATAGTAGACTTCAGAGTATCTCCGCCTAAGGCTCTTGTCTATCCAGGGTTTTGGATATTCCATAATAGCCTGTGAGCTTTCTGACTCAGCAGGCTCCTGCAGACTCCGCTGACGTTAAATGGTTTGGGTCAAAGGGTAGGCAGGCCTTAGAGACTGGTGATAGTTTTTTTCCGTAGTGGCTCTGCGTTGGTTTAATTACCCACAAGCGTCACCTTGTCATCTCACCTGTGGATGAGTGCGAAGCATCACCTGAGTGAGCCATACCTCAGCTACTCAGCATGACTAGGCACTCTTCTATTTGCCACTGTTTCACTGGAGTATACCACGGGCCAATGGCAAATCCTTACTCTCGTGAGCACATTAAAAGCAGCAAAAGGAATATGAAAGCATTTATGCATTGTGCTTGAACTGTGTGCTTCAAATGAACCCTTTAAATACGGCAACTACACGTGGATCTGCTTACATCTGTCACAGAAATCCAGAAAATGGGTGCTGCGTCGCACCCTAAAGAAGACTAAATAAAAATGCTTTATACACAAACCACCAACACTGCCAAAAGGAGAAAAAGAATTCTAAGAATGGCACTGCTTTTTTGGATCTGCACAGAAAAGGCATTGGATGAGATTCTGCTGCGCTACCGTCAATCAAAAACACCCTCCAACATAACCTTGAGAGGTTTGAAACAGTTCTTTCTTCTTTTAAAACCACGTTGACGCAAGAGACAACATCACAGCATCAAACGCAACAACCTGTGCCTACCTCTATGATGACGAAAGTATCGAACAGACCGAAAATAGCAACCCAGTCTCGTGGGAGTGCCACTGGATGCGGGGTTAGGATCATCTTTCTTTTATAAACCCAGCTCTCTCTAAAGAATAATATTCTCCTGGTTATCAGTTGTGTTTACGTGCTGTGTCTGTTTTTAGACAGATAAAATAAAACACACTAAAAAATTAATGCCTCCTGCTGCATCCTGAGGCAGCATGCTTTTTATGGCGCTCTGCCCCTTTAAGAGACCTGCCTTCTCTACCGGTGGAGATGGACGTAACAACTCCCTGAAGGATTTGGCTATAATGGGCTTGGCATTTGCAATGGTGATTTACACTGAAGTCGAAGTGAGTCATCTGCATTGATATTTCATACAGAGCAGTGTCGGGAGCTGTGCTCCCAGGGTCCTCCAGGACCGATGCAGCTAGGGGAAGGGAGGGAAAAGGTGAGCAAAACGGAGGAAGAAGACAAATTCCACCAAGCCCTGTTGTTCTATCTCCGGGAAAAAGAAAATAATGACATGATTGTTTGCAGGTCACAGGTCTGGGGTATAATGGCCTCTTTTGAGGAAGTTGTTGCATAAGACTTTGTAAAAGATGCATGAATGGTTGATAAATCAACAATACAAGCGCTTGACACTTCTGATTACACTAGTCTGATTGTGTTTAGGATGTGAAAGGTCTTTTGAGGGTGCAGTTACTGCCTTTACCAGCAGAGGGAACAGGAGAGACAGCAGTAGCTCTGGACCAACAGGCAACATGACTGCTTCTAGTACTCAAACCTACAAGTTAAAAAAGAACAACAATCTAGCCTCCCTCCACCATGGTGACCTCTTGACTGGACTACAGTGGCAAAAGTTGTTTCAAGAAAGCAAACCAATGTCAAAGGAAAAGTATACCTCAATATCTCTGGCACAAGATATTAGAAGGCCTTTATTACTGTGCTTGGGACACTGAGCAAAACGGCTGGTTTTAGACAGAAACAGAAAGAAGGATGCGTCAATGTTGCCGACTCTCATTCGCTCGCTGTGATAAGCAAAGGAGGCCGGGAACCTGAGAGACAGTACAAATTCTACCTGTAACTCTCCTGCCCAGTTCAGTTACAGCAGGGGGTCTAAAATGTCACCGGGGGACTTTTGGAAATATCTCCTTACACTAACAGACGCACCATTAAGGAGAGAGATTGCCTGGAACAGGATCGCTTTTCCTCGTTGCTCGGTTGCCATGGAACAAAGTGGATGGGGGTGGAAAGGGTGACATGTTTTCTTTTTTCCATCCTCATTTGGAGTTTAGCATAATAAGCGGTGCACACGAAATTGTGCAACCGCACTAATAGTGAACACTTGTAATGTTCCTTGCTTTGCAAGCTGTTGGAAGAGATCCCACTTGGGACTGGTCAAACGCTGGATGATAATCAGGTTTTACAGTTTTGCCCTCGTTGCCTGTGATGAAGCGTCCTGACTTGTATGCTTTCATCAACTCAATCTCAGAGCTGACCCCCAGCTTAGTGTATTGATTTGGCCTGAGCTTGGGTTTTGCCAGCATCAAAAGTGAGACAGCCAGTAGATCCAGATATTTCAGATAAGCTGCCAAGATCTGGAATAAAAAGAAGTTTCCTAACAGATAATAATCCCCGCCTAACTAATTTGCATTAAGGTTTGACGGATGTGTGTTGACAAACCACTGTCTCTTTAATCACTATTTCCCTGCTCCTCTAGTTCCTACAGCTGTGCATCTGGCAAAGGAAATCTGTCATTGATCTCATCGACTACAGCATTAGAATTACAGTTAATTCCTTTTGCCTTCGGGTAAGGTACACGGCCGTGTAATGATACATAAAACAAGCATGCTACATCTTTCTTTATTTGAGGGTGCTTTGATTACAGAAGTTGACAGCTTTTTTGCTAACAGCTGTCCATAATCATATATAATTAAAATAACCATCAATCATGTCAACAAATTGGACGTCACCAAACAGACCACCCAAAAAAAAAAACTTCAATGGCCTGGAATGATCCTCTCCCACTCATTTAACAATTCAATCATTTCCTTTCACATTTGATTGAGAGTCAAATTTGTGAATCATGTATCCAAAAATAGTCTCACTTCACAGTTAGCACTGTGCAAGTCACAGCAGAATCCAAGATGGCCTTCATAAGCATATTTGGCAGATCAACAGGAATTTGACTGATAGACGTAGAGCTGGTGGATACGTACAATTTCAACGTCATTTCACACAACAAAAGGTTGACCCAGAACCCTCTAATGCCGTCAACTGGGTCAGTGCCAGATTTTGTACCATCTAAACAGGGAGCCAAGGGGAGAAAGAATAAGACATTAGAAAGCCAGTGAGGTATTTTGCCTGCCAAAGGACAGGAAAAGCTGGCAATTACTCTGTCAAGTGGTAATTTTGTTGTTGATTGTAAGTATTGAAGTAGGCCGGCAAAATGCATGTGTTCTCTTGCCCTTGGCCGCTTGTTTGAAGAGGATCTAAGAGGACCCTACCTGACATGCTTACACGAGTTAACAGAAAGGAAGGGTGAGGGAAGTAGCAGTGGTTAAACCATCCAAAAGACTCAACGGTGTCACCATTAATGCACGTTGTGTAATGGATTAGTCAAAACCCAAAAAAACCCAAAAAAAAGTCTCGCTCAAGGCTGTTTTTCACCGTGAGGCTTATTTGTCAAGCAGATCAGCCTTTTGTTTGATAAGGAATGACAAAACACCACATTCCTTGTCTATTCACGTGTGCAAGTTCCTGTGCAAAAGGCTAAAGCCCTTGCAGAGAGCTTTAAGCCTGGGAAGAGCATGACTCGACTCCTCGAGTCAAAACAGCACTTTCATGTGCTGAAAACCAGCCACTGTTTGGAGAGTGTCTTGCTGTCAGAGTGAATGATGGATGAAAAACTCCTCGTGCATGTGCTAGCATCCATGTCTGCATGAAAGGGAATGTGTCTGAATGTTTGTACAAACGTGTGTGTCCACTTCAGGTTAGGATGAGAAAGAGAAAGGCCCGGAGGCTAGTCTGGACACCGAAGCTTACTGGTGCTGCAAACATTTGCGAGTCTCACTTGTCCTCTAGACCACTGCCAGGTGTGCTGCCTGCCTTCCTCCAGTGTTAATAAGTGCTGGTGTCAGTGTGCTGCCTCTTTTGCTGGATGGCTGTCCCGTATTCTGTTCAGTGTGTTCCTCTCCATCCAGGCTGACTGTCAATATCGCCTCACACCCAGCCTGTCAGGCTCCCCCACCCCCACACCGCCAAGCACGCTGCCTGGCCCATGCACTTTTCATGAAGCCGCCGGTACATGCGCATGGTGGAAGTCTTGACTGATACAGTAATGGGTACACTATGTTCTAAGTCATAATCAGAAAGTTTCTGAAACACTCCTATTCTCCGATATATTTTTTGAAGATGGTTGGTGGGTTTGCGTACAAAGTAGCAAAAGCTTTGGCAAAAGTATTATTTTTCATTTGACCACAGAATTCATTCAAGAAATTATCACAGACATGCAATAATTAATTTATAAAACCACTCATGTATATACATGCACATTGAATGGCTTTTAAAAAATCCAAACTTTCATTGCAAATTTTCTTGCATATTTTTCTCTGTTGTCTACCTTAGAGGTAATTCATCTTTCTCTGGCAACTTAAGACCCTTAAATGAACGATGTGGTGTACAGAAGCTGGCCTGCTTCCACTCGGAACAGCCCAAATGATCAGCGGTGATGAAAAATGAATAAAGGCAAAAACAAACTGCAGCGTTCTTCTTCCTCGGGGGAAGTGTTTAACACCATACCCTTGGCTTCAGTGGCCATGTCTTATTTAGTGGCATTGCCCATGTTCCAGGGATGGGAATATACTAGCACCTCTTGGGCTGAAAGAGCAAAAAAAAGAAGCAGAACAAGAAAAGAAGCTTGAAATTCTTGTTAGTAATCACAACGTGAATCAGATCCGGATGTGACCTGCAAAGTTACCTGAATCTTCTTGATATGGAGACTCAACAAGAAAGCAAAGTAGGTTGGAGATAAAGTATTGAGACTTACTGGTATAGGCTCGTGTATATTTTCTTTACATGTGAAAATGAATGTTTCAATTGTTGCACACCAACTTCGATGCGTCCTTTATGTTGACATTCATGTCTATTAGAAAGAAATTCTAAGTGAAAAGTTTCTGACAACGGCAAACACAGTGATGGTGGAGGAGGTTGTGATAACATACGTATTACAAAAAGACAAAAGAGGCAGTGGTGTAAGCGGTGGTGGTCTGTGGGGGCATTAAATACTTCATGACGTGGATGGAGAATTCTCTGCTAGTTTCTTTTTCTTAGAAACCATATGGCAGTGGTTGCACTTTGCTTGCTCTACAGGCTATACTGTCCCAAAGATTTCCAGTAAATAAGCTATCAGCAATCGAGCACAAATATGAACAAAATGAATGCAAGGTACATACATAAGGCTCCATCTGTTTCCGCATCCATATTTAACATTGAACATAAATGAGTCTTATGAGGCTTGAGTCCCGCAGCACCATCTACCCGGCACTTTTTAGCATTTTCCTGCTCCAAGTCAAACACATCAAGTCAAGAAGGAATTACTATACATCCAATTAGTAAGATCAGGTGTGTTAAGAGCACAGAAACCATATGCAGGCCAGAGCACTGGATCTCCTGAGGACCACTACTGTAGAACTTGCATCACTCCTACAATGCTCTGGTTCCTTGTCCGAGATGTTTCTGATGTCAGTAAACAGATCTTCCTTAGAATCCAGCTGCTTTGTATCATATGGTAACAAGACCAAGAGAGATGGGAAGCTAAAATAGAGATAAGTACAAAAAATAAATAAATAAAGGTTCTATTGATTCCTGCTGCACTTTCACGGCTGGTTAACTGGCTCGTCGGGCTAAAACGTCTTTAATGGGTACGCGATTGCTCACACGCTGACAGACTCAGGGCTGTGGTCCAATGTTAAGGCAGAAGGGACAAGATGAAGGGTTGTATCTGCATTAGTTCATCTCTCTATCCCAATGGTGATGGAGGAGGATAGGAATGGAGCGGCTGAGGAAGGGATTTATGTCCGGGTGTTAGGAATGGCAGCTACAGTGCGTATCCACCTCCGCCCATAGACAAGGTCTGTCAGACAGCACTGCTTTAGCTGCTTCACCTACACACACACACTACTGAAGAGAGAGTGGAATCAGGACTGAGTGTGTGCATGTTTATGAGTGTGCCTATGTGCAAAACAGAGAGAACTCATTTGTACTTCAAGTATGAGTGCGTGTTTGAGGCAGAGAGACCTCATTTGTAAGTGTGTGTGTGTGTGTCTGTGTAAGAGAAACCTGGAGCTTGTCTGAGTGTGTGTGTCAGGGTCTACATTAATTAACATAATGTACACTACTAGCTTTTTACAGGCAAAAATTCTTCTTCCATATAATAGGCCGGCTGTAACACATGCAAGATAGGACTCGACGAGCATTTGAATCAAGGGGTTCATCCATTATAATTTTTTATAGCCAACTTTATTCTGATTTCTTTAGTTTCTGATTGCCCAGTTGTCATTTTTTAATTATTTTAACCAAACTGTGGGTTAAACACTTGAAACATACTAGCACATTTCAAGTACATTCTAATAGCTACAAGTTCCAGACAAATAACATTATAAGCACTTTAATTTGGCAAATAACTATTCAAAATCCATTTAATAAAGAAAGAAATAAAAGTGCCATAGCACAAGTAAAAAGCAACTTGCTATTTGGAACAATCATGCATAATTGTATATGTGCATTTGCCTGTCTAATAATATCAGTGCTAGTAGGGCTAGGTGCAGCCTAAGTCACCAGGGATGTCAATGTAGATTTAAAGTTATTGCTGTAAAGTTGGTGTACAGTGTGTTGATGTACTGTGTAAAGTTTACATGGAACTGTTGGCATGCAATAACTGTGCCAGTAGGGCTATATACAACCATATTTCACTGGGGAGGTCAGAGTGGAATTAGTAGTATGGGTGATAATGATGTAGTGCATAGAGTCTAAATGGAATTGGTGGCAACTGAGCATGCATTAACAGTGCCAGTGGAGTTTAGCACAGTGTTAGTCACCAGGAAGGCTCTACTGGTGAGAGGATACTTAAATGACAGGTCTATAAAGATGGACTGCATGGGAGATGCTGCCTTATGGAGGTGTTGGGGCTTAATTCAGTGAAACACTGATGAAGGGCGGTACCTACCTGATGACACTTTTGAAGAGCTTGCAATGTAGTGGGGGATATATAAGAGTGTGGTTGAAAAAAGTGCACAATTACAGGCCAATGTGCTTGCACACAGAGGAATTTGACCTCTGCGTAACCCATCCCTGCAATGAAATACAAATACACATACTCACACTGTAGTGAACACTAGGGGTGCAATGAGAACACATGGCCAAAGCAGTGGGCAGCCCCTATCTATGGAGTCTTAGGAGCAATTAGGGGTTAGACGCCTTGCTGAAGAGCACTTCAGTTATAATCTGCTAGGAGCTCGACCCAGTGACTTTTCGGTCACAAGACCAGATCCCAAATAACCAAGCCTATGAGCTAGGCCTTATGTGTAACATCAGTGATTAAGTGCAGGACTTTTGTCATCTTGTATATTTCATAGGTGATAAAATTGCAACAAAATGAAAAAACGTCTGCTAATTGCGTTTTGATTCTGAATGTGCATCCCTAATCTGATACCATGTCATGCAGTATATTACTTAAAGCTCCAAAGAAGCTTGCTTACTGAACAAAAATCTAAATCAATGTTTATTGAAACAAAAGTCAATATTTGAAGAATCTTTGCTAAACCACTGCTTTTTCATGCTACATAATGGAAAGGAAAAAAAGTGAAATGATGTTAAAATCATTAAAATGCCATGAAAATGTTGTATTTTATCTAAAATGTGCCAAAAAGAAGTATTTCTTTTTTCACAGAGTGGGGATAACAGGGACAGGGTATGTTGTTGCATACTAGAAGCCTGGGCTTGAAGTGCTTTGTTCTAGGGCATAACAGCAGTGTTCAAGGTAAAAGCAGACACATTAAAACTTGCAACGTTCCAGTAAGTAAACATCCCAGTAAACATCCCAGTCATTTTACTAAGCATTGAAATCAGCAATACTGTCACTCATGCTGGGAAGCCCATATCTACAATTAATGCAGTTCCTGAGCCATGGCATGAAAAGTTGTTTAAAGAAATAATCATTTTCTGCTGTAGTCAAAACCTTTGTTTGAGACTAAGATAAAAACCAAGATTCAGATTAAATGAATAAACAGGTAAGAAGAGAATTCCCAAATTGTATTTCTGTTGCTGTTTCAAAACAGATTGTTATACTAAAATGAAATATCCAAACACAGGGCTATAATCGCTTAAAAGGAAGAAGATCCAAATCATTTTAATAAATTTATAAATTTAAATGTAAATAATTTATAAATCAAATTATATTTTATGATTTTGAAGCAACTACCCAAACAAAATATACTGCAGAAACATCTCTAAATGCAGCATTAGCATGAATGAAAATCATTATTTTATTATTATTAAAAAAAGTCTTCCTCTAAGATTTAACTCAACATTTTCCAATCTTAGAACTATCCTATGGCCTAAATTTAAATGCAATCTTACTTTCTGGTCTATTAAAAAGTAGGTGTATGAATAAGAATTTAAGCTGTACAAATTATGTAAATAATTCAGTAAATATACACAAGCATAAACCATTTTTTTCCTAACCATTACACTGACTTTGTGTAGACTATGTAGTGAGATAAAGACATTTAAATTGTAAGAATCTGAAATTGAATAGTATTTTTTTTACTCATTTTAAATTGCATGGATGCATTCTGCAACTGAAATGAGATATAGGTAGTGGAGACAAGCAATGACACCCACGTGATACAGATGATACAATTCAGTACATGTAGTTTTTAGCGAGTTAATGTAAATGATAACATTACACTCAAACAAACTATTTCATTTTGATTGGATTTCCCTTAATTTTATTGAAGATTAGCCATTCAAACACTTCAAGTGTTTCACAAGTGCACTTTTAAGACATTTCAGTAGAAAAAAATGCATATTTAGTTGTCTTTCCTTCCACTACAATTAAGTGAAGAAACTAAGGATGTAAGTACAATTTAGAGATTTAACTTGGCCTTTGTTTTTACCAGAATAATCTTTACATCTGTTTGCTATTTTTATAGCTGTGTTCTTTGTGCTGTTTGGCATTCAGAAATCAAGGGAGAGGTGTAAACTACTTACTTTAAGTTTAGCCATTTCTGAAATAAAAACTCCTTAAAATTAAACTTCAGTTCAAACTTCAATTTCAGATTTTTTTTTCTAATGGCATGAACCTACTTCCATAGCAAAACTGTCTTTTTTCATTTGAATGATGGAGTCTCCTTGGCCAGTTTTGCAAAACAGAATTTTAAAAAGCGCACCATGAAAAGTCATTGAATTTTCTACATTTATTTAAAATTCATGAAAAACACAAAAAATGGAGAAGCTCAAGGTCAAAACAGACTGAGATCAGAGTGTTCTGTCTTCGAACAGTACACCCTGATAATCATTGCGCTGAAGACACACCCAGACGCATAAACACACAAACACACACAGTGCCAAATTACTGAGAGACCCTGACACTGACATGGGTAATACTGAAATGTTTTAGAGCAGCTGTGCAGTTGTGGTCCTGTCTGCCAGTGGTGAATGACGGCTGATAATGAGATGTTTTGTTATTGAAGGTGAAGGGAAGAGAGAGCGCCTGTATGACTCATATCTCCATCCCATGAATTATAACTCTGCTGCTCTCTCTCTCCCTCTCTTGCTCGCTCCCTCTTTCCAGAGTGGAAACTAGCGGATAACTTCCTATAACCACCCATAATGAGCATGGCATGCCAGCACGATCCTTTGTCATCATCATCTTCAAAAATGAGGAAAGAACAAGGAGCAGTGGCTGAATGGATAATACTCAGTATTAAATGTACCGTTATTCCCTGCAGCGACAAATGCTTCGTGCTGCGTCTAGCCATGTAGTTTGGTAAAGGATGTGTATTTGTTCTTTGTGAATTTGAAAGAACAGAATGGCAGGAAAGCACAAAACATGTCATAAAACCTGAGGGAACATTATAAAAAACAGGAACAATGTCAAGTTTGTGGTAAGGGCTGCTTGCTACATTGCATGGTAATTGCTATGATACAAGCTTGTTATCACAAAAGGTTGCAGTGTGCAAACTGCATATAATATTGCATTCATAAGCATAAGTAGTTCACAACAACACATTCAATTACAATGAAGAAAATACTGTGGACATTAATCCATTCTAAAGTGCCTGATGATAACCGATACAAACGATAACTGAAGTAATAGCTCCCATAAGAAATCATGTAAATCCAATTAATCTGTTCTAGACACACGAATAAATAAAAATACATTTTATATAAAATAACTATAGTTTTACATTTATCAGCTATTCTTTACTGAGCATTATCATTGATCATTAACTTTGAACGTTATCGAGAGAAACAACGAGAAACAAAGCCAGAGTCACGTTGTCACACCGATGAAAACTGGGTGGATGAACGATAACTGGGACAAAATTTCCCAGAAAAAAAATTTACCATAACCACACTGCACGATAACCAGGGCAAATGATAACCAAGGCAAGAAGAATGAAAGGTGACCTAAATGCTTCGTTCGTTCAGAACTGGAACTGCAGGCTAATGTTGCTAACAATTCAAAATCCATCTAAATATCCTAATCAATTTGGTACATCATCAAAACATCTTTAATCCGACTTAAACTGTATCCATACATCAACGTCTCACAGACTAGTCTGTATGACTTCTTGTTAATTATAAACATGGGGGCACAGAGTGGCTCAGTGGAATATGGTGCAGACAGTGATATGAGGATTGTGTGTTCAAATTATCCTTCTTGCCATCGACAGCCAGGGCCCGAGAGAGCAAAAATTGCTCATGTTCTCTCTGAGCAGGTACTCTCTACCCAGCACCACTAAAAGTAATGTCACCTGGCTCAGGTGTATGCTAGGCGATCCATCAGAACTGGGGATCCTACGCTTTTCTGCGAGCACTTTGGCTGCCTGGCAGCAATGTATTGGCAGCACTTTAAAAAGAGGCAGAGCTTATAGGGAGGTCTGTGTTAGTCTGCACTATAAAGTCAGGGACATTATAAGTGATAGGGAGAGTCAACAAATGGGTGGATCAATTGGCTACAAAACACAATGCAGAAAAAAATCAGATACAAATTAAACAAAAACAAAAAAGTTAATAATAAAAATTAACAACCCTACAGTGCAAATGCAGCCACTTCAGACAGCAGAATGGCTTATAGAAGACTGATCTTAGATCAGATTCCTCTACATTTGTGATGGACATAGTCACTAAAATTTATTCTACACTAGTATGTCCTGCACTCTTTAAATAAAAGGAGTAAAAAATATTGAAGGTAGTTTACATATTTTTACACATTTTTAGTCAAAGTTATTTTCAAGCAAACCTTTCAGCAGTCTTTTTTATAATGTAAATTGATTATTTAAAGAAAAACAGACTTGCAACTTCAGTTCTAAACTAAAGAAGGAAGCTTCACACGTCTTAGCCGACCAGTTATATCTGGCGTAAAATGGCAAATATGATTTTTGGGCACTCAGTATATGAACCTCACAACCATTTCTGATTTAAGCCACACCCACATTTAAAGTCAAGTTATTAGTACTGGTATCAGTATCAACACTGAGTGGACGATATCCAGCTCTAATGAAGAAATGTTTATAAATGGCAAGATGAACTAAATGCCTGCAATCTGTTATGCACAGAATAAATAAATATAGTGATATCCCTCGAGGGGGTCCAACATTTGTGACTGCAGTCCCTGAAAAGTCATCATTAATTTAAACAAACTGGAATCTGACAGCAAGATACTCCATCACACAAACAGCGGAACAAATCAAAACTAGAGTTTGTGCTAAAAGCCATGGCTGTAATAAATTAAAAACACATAAAACAATAAAAAAATAAAAAAAACTCAGATATATATACACAATAGAGATCAAAAATTTGGAACTAGTGCTCTCGATAATATGAATGCACTGTAGAGGCATGACATGATTCCTATGGAAAGGCACTTGAATAAATGTAATCTCCATAATGCCTTGTGAACACATTTCAAGGTGTGAAAATATGAGTTTATATAGTTTTTAGGTAAAATGAATACACTATTGCCAATAAAAGGTCTGATGACCTGCTTTTGACTGCATCAATCAGCTCCTTAAGTTTTCCTTTTGTCTTCCTTCTTTTTAAGACATCTCTGTGCTAGAAACAATAATAGATTAATAAATAAGACAACCAGCTGCAAAAATGTGATAATCAGCTAAATTTGAATCCTTTCTATAATCAAGTCACCTACACAGCCCAGTTGTTTGTCAAAATACATAATCAAAATGCCTCTTAAACAGCTCAAAACATATGCAGATCTCAACGACAGTCTCAAATACTATCAGGCCCCTGTGGCTGA
Organism: Crenuchus spilurus; assembly: GCA_036984385.1. Taxonomy (NCBI): domain Eukaryota; kingdom Metazoa; phylum Chordata; class Actinopteri; order Characiformes; family Crenuchidae; genus Crenuchus; species Crenuchus spilurus. Next base: position 2,807 of record BRDA01017269.1, on the reverse strand, counting down.
TCCAGAATGCAGCTGCTGAGCTAGTCTTCAGTCAGCCCAAGTTCTCCCATGTCACTCCACTGCTGCGTTCATTTCACTGGCTTGTTGTAGCTGCTTGCATCATATTCTAAACACTGATGCTCGCCTACAAAGCAAAAAATCGACCAGCTCCTCCATACCTAATGGCAATGGTCAAGTCTCAAGTCGCACCTTGAGCCCTGCAAGCTTCTAGTATGGCTCGGCTTGACCCACCATCCTTCAAGACGTGGAAGACTAGCATCAAGACTTTTCTCTGACCTAGCACCCAGGTGGTGGAACAAACTCCCACTGGTTGTTCTAACAGCAGAGTCACTCACAGTCTTCAAACACAGACTGAAGAGCATCTCTTTGTCCATCACTTAAGCGAGCACTAGTTTAAAACACTTATTGTAATGCATTGTAAAGCTCTTATATTGTGTATAATTGTGTCTTTGTCTAGGTATTAGTGATGGTTTTGTTCTAACAGTGTCTGAACTGAAGAGCAGTTTGGACTCTAACCTGTCTGTACTAGCTGAGAATTCTCTTAATGGAAACAATGCACTGTTGTATGTCGCTCTGAATAAATGCTAAATGTAGTAAACGTAAACACTAGCTGATGTGTTTTAGGACAAAGTATAAATTGGCCTTGCAGCTTCAGTTCTAAACTAAGGAATCAAAATCTGTACTCCAAACACGTCTTATCTGATCATACATCTGGGAAAAGTGGGGCAATGTGTAAACACTATTCATTTTCTTCAACTCTAATGCTAATTGGAGACCAAGTAGACTCATATCTACTTATGGTCTGAACAATCAATGGTTTGAGTCACTTCATTAACCCTTCTGACATGCATTCACACTGCAGTCTCAACAGTTCATCAATTTCATTATATTACATATACCGTCAACACCTGATCACTGTACCTGGCCGTCCAGACTGTATGCTATAAATATTCCCCACATAAAAGCTTTTTTCATGGCAGCCTTTTTCCATCACAGAATGCTAAATCTTTTCACAAAGCTTCCTTCATCTCTTAAACTCAAGGCTTGTTGTTTGCTATAAACCTCATCATCAACAGGACACACTGTTACCAATGTTGAGTCTGATATCTTTAAGCTCTGAGCCACTTTTATCCTGTGTGATGATAAAAATGGACAAGCTGTTATATTCTCACTTGCTTCTTCTGACCACACTTGCCCTGGAGTTACATATTAGGAGACTATTCACGTTTTCTCCTAGTAGACTGGCAGCAGCCCCAATGCCATGTTTGATCTGTGCACACCAAACACATTCCAACACTGCCATTATTTATCCAAGACTTGATTCTGGCATGTGGGTTTCTTATGAGATGTGACTAGTGTTGGGTGATATGACTGTAAATTAATATTACAACTAACTGAACATTTTACTTTGATTAAAATTAATGAATGATTAATTTGTTATTTTTGTTTGGTGTTGTTTTCACGAAAGCCAAACTGTGTCCCAACTACAGATATGGCATTTATCTTATTTCACTACAGTTGAACAAGATTACTCTTTCCTGTTTCAAAGATATAATCAAGAAGCAAAAGTGTTTACTAAGGTTGCTTATGGACTAATATCTCCTATTTTAGTGATTAATAGTGTTTAACTATTTAATAACTAATATCTGATATTCTACTGATTAATATCTTTGAACAAAGTTGATTGTGGACCAATATCTTCTATTGTAGCAATTAATAGTGTTTATTGAGGTTGTTTATGAACTAATATCTCCTATTCTAGTGATTAATAGTGTTTATTAACGTTGTTTTAAGTAATAAGTAATATCTGCTATTCTACCGATTAATATCGTTGAACAAAGTTGATTGTGGACTAATATCTTCTATTGTAGCAATTAATAGTGTTTATTAAGTTATATGTGGACTAATAACTCATTCTAGAGATTAATAGTGCTTATTCAAATTGTTTACGAACTAATATATGATATTCTAGTGTACAGTGTGATTACTGAGGTTGGTTGTGGACTATATATTTCCTATTCTACTATATAGAGGGTTTATTGAAGGTCTTTAAAAACCAATATCTCCTAATCTAGATTATCCACGATATGCCTATTTTTAAGTTAAAGTTTAAAGGTTATGTCTCCATTAACAACAAAAAAATAGTTGAAATATTGCTTAGATACACAATGCTTACAAAAAAAATTATATTTCCACAACACAACAATTATATTGTGTCTTAGATGTTTCATTTTATTTTCAAACACTATTTGTGACTCTGCCAGGGAAAACCAGGTCAAAGTCATTCTTTTTTTTTTCAAAATTTGTTTTTTTCAAAACAACTTTTTTGTGAATTTAAGTTTTGTTTTTGATCAAAATGTGTACTACAATAGATATCTGGGACTATTATCTTTCATTTCCAGCAATAATACCGAGTGGATAAGTTTTGTAGCTAATGTGAGTGACACGATATCTCAATAAGTTGCCCAGTGACTTTGGCCTGGTTTTCCATGGCGGGGTCACATTTACATCCAAGGATGATATTTTTATGGAATGATTTTACAGAATTCCCCAAGATAGGTGCAGTTCTTGACCGTTTTTGTTTACTATGTGTTTTTTTTTTGTGCACTTACAATTATTGGCCAACATGTAGGTTTTAAGTAGTATAAGTAATAAAGACGATTTTTTATAATGTAACTACAACTTTAACAAACATAATGACTAATAATACTGAATGCACTGAACTGTGACATCCACACCATAACATTTCAGGACAAATCATATCATTATAGACCAACAACATATCAATAATTGAGAAATCTGATTAT
>BRDA01017265.1:0-16246 GCA_036984385.1 Crenuchus spilurus | reverse complement strand
TCACCCATTCGCCCTGCTGTGAGGGCTCTAATGCCGGAGTCGAGGGGGTGCTAACTCTCCCTAAGGCAGCCGGGGGTACTAATCCTTGCTCTCTAGCCCTTAATAAACCCAGCGCCTCCAACTGGTCCACCTGTTCCACCAGAGAGCTAACTAGCTGACACTTAGCACAAACACAGTCATTAGCATTACCATTAGCACTAATGGTGGACATGGGGTTTAAACTATACATGCCACACTCTGAACACACAAAAACTCAGCTCCAGCCATAGTGAAACATGTACTTACCGCTTGTGCTGATTAAAACTTACACCAAATGAGCTGTGCTGAGTTAGCAAACAGCTACTCCTCCTTCAGTAGCTAAACCTGATAAAACCTGTAAGAGAGTCTGTAAAACATTCTAACAATGATTAATGTGTAAAATAATACAATATGCCAAACGGTGATAGTATTAGATATAAGCAACAGGAAAAAATTCAAACACAAGAGACAAACAACTCGAGCACAGAGCAAAGGTCGGGTAGATTTTGGGTGAAACCAACAGAGTTTATGATTGAAGTGAATGCCTTTTTTAACGGATCATCACTTTTTTCAAAATGAATGTTAAAATCTCCTACCATTATTATTGTATCACAGGATACGGCTAAATTAGCAGCTAATTCACCAAAATCTTTTAGAAATTCTGAGTAAGGCCCTGTAAATATTTATTAAAGAGATTGTGTGTTTATTTGGGTTAGTTATGTTTATGTGCATCATTTCAAGTTGTAGCCATGCTTTTGGTTAATATTTAAAGTATTTAAATATTACACATTACACAAATTACACATAATCCTTCCCCTTTTCCTGTCGGTCCGGAGACGTGAATATATTCAAAGCCTGTTGGGGTGGCTTGATTTAGTGCTAAATATTGATCTTTTTTGACCCAAGTTTCACTAAGACATATAACATCAAACTTCTGATCTATTATAATTTCATTCATAATAACTGCTTTTGAGTTAAGTGCTCTTATATTAAGTAGTCCGAGCTTTACTTCAGAGGGGATGTTACTGTATTCTATATCTAATGCTTTAATAGTGATTAAGTTATTGTGACATGCTGTTTGAGATTTTCTGTGTTTAAATTTGATTCGGACCCGGGTTCGGGGCACAGACACTGTATTAATACTGCAACAAGTGTTCATATTTCTGCGAGCCAGCAATGTTGATAAATACTTTCCTCTGCTATGAGCAGACAATTGGTCATTATCTGTAGAAGTGTCATTAAAATCACTTACCTTCTCGCTGTATAAGCTACTTACTTGATGTTTGTAGAGGTATGGGGTAAGTCACGCCTGGCGTAGAACATCCGCGATGTTTCCCCAGAGGACCGCAGAACCTAGGCGACTGGGGTGGAGCCCGTTCTGGCGATACAGTTCCGGACACTCCCAAAATCACTCCCAGTTGTCTACGTAGTCCACGCCGACAGTGCCGCACCAGATCCGGAGCCAGGAGTGGAATCCAAAGAACCTGCTTTACGACTCACACCCTCATCTGTAGGTAGGCAGGGGGCCGGAAACAATGATACTGGCATCCGTCTCCTTCCGAGCAGTATCCACAAGCAAATGGTAGTGCTCCTTCATGACCTCGCTGCAGTGGGCAGAGATGTCGTTCGTCCCCACGTGGAAAACGGCTGTGCCGATGTCAGCCCACTGCCTCAGCGTTTCTGCCAACCTCGGACCCTCATCATTATCCACCACCATCAATTACACTGAAGTCAAAATGGACTCCTGCTATCAACAGACTGATGCTATAAGGCTGATGCACTTTTATTTATAATGATCACTATTATTAATATAATTATTGTTTTACACTACAGCACAATGTCAGAACTAACTGATGATGTAAATCTCTATCAGTAGTTTGATCAGAGGTGGATTGATCCCCTTTGTGAGTCTTGGTTCCTTCCAAGGTTTATTCCTCCAGCCTCGAGGGAGTTTTTCCTTGCCACTGTTGCCTTTGGCTTGCTCACATCTGGTTTTGGGTTTTGATTCAAATTGTCTGATGCTAATTATGTAAAGCTTCTTTGTGAAGACATCAGTTGTAAAAAGTGCTATATAAATAAATGAATGAATGAATGTTACACTTTCTTTCGCCTTTCTTGATACCCAAGGATGCTTTACAATCAACACATTCCATTTACACACACTCAACCACACCATTTTGATTGATTGATAAGTGGAGCCCAATCCTGAACCACTTTTTTGTTTTCAGATGCTGACTGGTTTGTAAATTTTTCAGTTTTTGGATTTGTAGACATTTGAGATACCCAAATAAAAGTGAAAAAACACTGTTTTGTTTATATGTCCCCTTTAACATTATGTACACCCTTGCCCAGCAACCACAGAGCAAATCTGTGCTCTCTCAGTAGCAACAGGGATGGACTATGCTACTACACAGAACAAAGACTTTTCTCTCTATAATCCACTCTGCTTTTCTGAGACATGGCTTGGAAAAGCGCACTTAACCCTCTGACTTTCATCTCTTCAGAGTGGATAAACCATGGAGCTCAGAATATCATGAGATGTCAGATCATGCTTTTATACCAACAAAGGTATTTGCCTTTGTTTTAATATTTAGTGTGACCCTTTTCTGCAGCAATAACTGCAACTCAATATTTTCTTTAATTGGTGATCAGTCCTACATATCGGCTTGGATAAATTTTAGCCCATTCCTCTGTACACAACAGCTGATATTTTCCTTTTGAATTTGATGGTATAATTCTTAATCTGATGTTCCATCACTGTTGGTGAGCTGTCCTGGAACAGATGCAGCAAAATGGACTCAAACCATGATGCTTCCACCACCATGCTTCAAAGATGGGATGAGGTTTTTTATGCTGGACATCCAGAAACCATAAAATATCATCAGGTTTTTTTTCACTGGTGCTAAATTACTCTGCTCCATCTGCACATCTCCAGAACCAACAAGTGGGCAAAGAAAATCATCTCTGATCCATCACATCCTGGCCATCACCTGTTTCAGTTTCTTCCCTCAGGCAGACACTTCAGCCAACTGAGGCTCAAAACAAAAAGCCTCTTTGATCATCAATCATAGAACATAAACCTACTTATACTGGATTCTTCTGAATTTAAATGTTTAACATCCCATTATATTTTTGTTTATTGTGTTTGTTTGTTTATAGTATTACTACCTCCCACATAGTTACCACATTGTGCACTTTATTATTCTGTTATTTGGTTCTAGTCTTGTCCACCAGTGTATGGGTGTGTATGTACTGATGTTGCACTAATGTGAGCTCAGTTGTCTACAAACTTCTTGTATGTGCAGATGTTATTAAAGCCATATTCTGATTCTGTTGCCTGGAATTATACTCACATATAACAAGCTGCTGATAATGTCATGTGCCTTTCATATAATGTGCAGCCTGTGTGTGCTTCTATTTACACATCTACAGTGAGGTAGCATGCAGATCAAAACAATGAATCTACTGTCTTTAGTTTCCTCTTTAATCCAGATGTAGTAAACAACAGGAGACACTGGGAGACTAACAGCAACGTTCCACTCAATTACAGGTAAGACACACCTTTACAAACCATAAACACTTACTGTAATTAAACTGCAGTTGGTGGTAAAACAATATTTAAAAATATTGTTTACTGTCTGGAAACATTTTTTTTCTAAAATAAAAATGTGAAGAAAATGATTTACAAATCCTAAACACTAAGCTTAAACTATACAGAGTCTTATGCAGACATTTGTACAACCTTCATCTTGACCCATCTTGTTCATTTAGTAATTGAAAATAAGTCAAATGTAATTTCACCTCCAGAGGAAACAAATTCAAATATTTTTTGCACATTTTAGTGCAGTTTCTATTTATTTTACACGTACAGTATTTAATGTGCCATAACTCTTAGTCAGTCTTTTACAGTTTTATGTTTTCACACAATTCATATCATTCAACCAGGTATTTCCAAACGTTTGTATTAGAAAGTGTTTATGAAAGTATTGCTTGCTTTCTGTGAGGCATCAGGCAGAGCGAGTAAAGTGTGGGCACATACACGGAGATAAAAGTAAAGTGGATTTATTAAACAGAACACAAACAAAACAAAAGGCAGCACTGTGGCTGAAAACAAAGACTACAACTTGAGCTGAAATAACTAAACATAATGAAAACACTAGAAAACAGAGTGATGAGGAATAAATGATTATGGTTTTAACACCCCAGTTATAGACTGAAAATGTCTCTGTTACTATAAGTGTTTTTTACGGCTATGACTGTGATGTACACAAGGAGTTAAAAGGTAGTGAACAGCTGAGTGTGAAAAGCATTTGGGTAGACTTACTAGTATTAGATGACTTATTGGTATGGGATCTGAACATATAGATTTATAGTAAATTGTGTAAAATGGGGTGTTTTAAATGCAAAGAAAAGCAAATATGGAGTTATGTTCTTCTTACATTATATTTACTACTAAAAACAATAAAAATTTATAATGCTAACAATAATATCTGTGATTGGACGCTCTAAATTTTAGGCTGGTGTCAGGTTGTATAGGGCCCTTTATGTCAGACATTGGGATGGAGATTTTTGGTGACCTGTCAACCCTGCTGTTGCTTAATGCAGATCTGCTCCCCACCATCTATGTAAATCCATAATTCAGTAAGTAATCCTGCAAAATGCGAAAAACAAATGATTTCTTTTTAACAAACAATGAACCATAAATTTAATAAAATGATAAAGTGCAAAAGTTTTCATCCTTCACTAAAATGGCTTTGATTCAAATAATTCAATACTTTAAGCTATTAGATGGACAAAAGGATGGATGGATATATTGTAGCTTTAGGTAGTGTATAATGAATTGATTTATATATCATGAGTTAATGTAGAGTATATAAAAATTGTTCTGGTGTTTAATATCTGAATTCTCTCTATTTTCTCCACAGTCATGGGTTCAGTGCTGTATTTAGTGCTTTTCTCAGGTCAGTGTAGATTAATGATCATCTGTAAAACTGCTGTTTCATTACTGAACTGTCAGGCTGATGATGTTTTAATCCTAACAGGTCTGTGGACTTTCAGCTTGTGTAAGACTCGACAGTTTTATGTGGTGATTAATGAAATGAACTGGACAGATGCTCAGACATACTGCAGAGAGACTTACACTGATCTGGCAACCATTGAGAGTCAAGAGGAAATGGATGCTGTAATAGCTGCTGTCAATGGGGCAACAGGATTTTTCTGGATCGGACTCAGGCAGGAAGTTGAGCAAAACCAAGCTGTAAGCAGTGCATTCTTTAATTATTTTAACAATTATTTAACTATTAGTTTTAATTTTTAGATTAGATAAAGTTCATTGATCATGAAGTAAATTGCAACATCACAACCGCTGTCACACTCCATGTTATGTTTATCTGTTCCATGTCTGTCTTTAAGTCTCTGCCCTTGTTCTGCCTGTCACATCCATGTCATTAGTGCTTTCACCTGTTCCCCAGCCCTTGTGTTTATAAGATAAGATAAGATAATCATTTATTAATCCCACAATGGGGAAATTTGCAAGATGGTAGCCACCCTTAGCGGCGCCAGGTTATAAGGGGGGAAGGGTAGGGTAGGGTAGGAGGAGGAGAATAAAAAAAGTGAGACATGACACGTAAAATGTACATGAAACATGCAAAAAAACTCCTCATGCACACAAGCATACTTAGAGTCAGTGGTGTAGCCTTGGATGGCGGTTGGAATCAAGAGGGAGGGGTGAAGAAGAGTCTCCATGGCAACCACCCTAGTGGAGGTTTTGAATACCACAGCAAGGTCAGCTGCGTTAAGAGGGAGCCAAAACAAAAACCAGACATAATTGAGTGCGAGCAACCCGAATTTTTCTCAGGTTACTCTATAATCCATAGTAGTAAGTAAGTAAGTAAAATTTATTCATAAAGCACTCTTAAAACAACTCACATTGACCAAAGTGCTGTACATCAAACCATAATAGAAGAAATAAATTAAAAGTGTGTTTTATTTTAAATTAAAAGTAAATTAAAATAAATTAAAAGGTGTGTGATTGAGTGTGTGTAAATGGAGTGTGTTGATTGTAAAGCATGCTTGGGTATCTTGGAAGACGCTATGTAAATGTAACATTCATTCATTCATTCACTTAAAAGATCTAAAATACAAATACATTCCACAAACAGACTAAGAAATACATTGAGTAAAACCGGTAAAAAAAATAAACTGATGAAATTAATTACTCCTCACTACTTAAAATGCCAGTTCATAAAAATAAGTTTTTAGGCGTGATTTAAAAACAGCAGCTGAAGGTGCTTGGCGAATAGTAAGGGGCAGAGTGTTCCACAGCCTCGGAGCATAAACTGCAAAAACACGATCTCCCTTAAGCTTCAAACAGGCCCTAGGAACATTTAACAAATTCTGTGTGGCAGATCTCAAAGATCGCTGTGTGGTTGGAAAAGACCACTGATATAAGTTGGGGCTTGACCATTCAGTGCTTTAAAAACAAATAAAAGCACTTTAAACTGAATATTGTACTGAACAGGCAGCCAATGCAGTCTTCCAGGCACCCTTTAAAAATATCCAGGCTACCTTGAAGTCTGTCCTTTTTCCACTTTCGCTCCGCTCTTCTGCAAGTCTGTCTAATTTCCTAAGTGGCAACACTTAACCAAGGCTGAACTTTTGGTTTAAAAGATTTTAATTTCTTAGGGGCAAAACAATTGAACAGTTATAATTAAAAGAATCCACCAACTCATCAACATTCCCATGTGTCTGACCAGGACTGGGCAATTTTATCATGTCAGAGAAGGTGGTGGAAAATCAATAGCTGTAGAAGAAGTGATCATCCTTGACCAGTGCCCTAAAACAGGAAAGAGAAAATGTGCAGTAAAAGCTGAGCTAAAAAACACTGGCAAATGATCAGAGAAACCAGCCTCTTCAATATCTAATTTGATTATGTCAAAGCCAGAGGAAAAAAACAGATCCAATATATGGCCTTTCACGTGGGTAGGCTTATGAATATGTTGAATAAAACGGAATGATTCCAGTACTTACTAGAAGCGCGGATGCTACGAAAATTTTCATCAGGAGAAAATCCCCTGCTTGGCCTGCCATCTTGCTGGAGGACGATTAGCGTCCTATTGATATGCTAATTGCATGACAAACTCTCCAGAGCAAAGTGAGGGAAACCAGTTTCACAGAAAGACACTCAGAATACTATATTATATTTTACAATCAAACAAAACTCACAGAGAAAATGTATTTATTTATTTATTTTAGATCGTTTTAGAGATTTATTTATGCATTGCCATTTCCAGGGCAAAGTGAGGGAAATATCTCAGAATCTCAGTCCAGATTCACAGAAAGACACTGAAAATACTATATTATATTTCAAAATGAAACGAAACTCACAGAGAGAATGCATTTATTTATTCATTTTAGATCGTTTTATTTCAAAACTAAACAAGTAATTGTTTATTTCGGTCTCTGAGAAAGTTATTCTGTCTTGTTTATAAAACCGGGCCTCTCCGTCTGCTTCTCTGTGTGTGAGTCTGCGCACACGCTGCGATAATTATAGTTTCAGTGTCTACATAAAGCAAAAATTATCCATTGTATTTTATTTTGTTAGATAACAGGGAAATGAAACAAATTGTAGATTCTAATTACAGCAGTGTGTGTGTTGGTGTTATATATTGTGTTATTGTTTTATTTATTATGATAAATAAATGTATAATAAACTATATTTTGTTTCATTTCCCTGTTATCTAACAGGGAACAATAAAATACAATGGATTATTTTTGCTTTAAGTAGACACTGAAACTAACTGTAATATATGAGCCTAAACCCTGTGGGGGATGATATCCTAGCAATAGTTAACATAACAATAGGTCGCTGATAGCCCACAAGAGGGAGGGGGACTTTTCAGAAATTCCTCAGAATCTCAAAAAACCTCAGCCTTCCCAGTGTTACCATGATGATCGGCGGCGGCTGATCAAGGGCATCCGGGTCACGGCACCAGTTTTATGCAGATATCAAACAGGGTGGAACAGCCAATGACCAGCAAACAGCCACACCACGATGAAGAGTTGGATTTCAGTTTATTGGCTGAACACATGACATGGGGCAGAGTTAGCATACACACGCACACACAGCACAGCTTCTCTCTCTCTCCAACTCAGTATTCACCATGTGACTGTGAACTACCCGGGAAAACGTGCAGCTTATAGTGGGGTGCTAATTAGTGCCCCATGTACAACTGTTACGTTTATGTCCTGATTTATGCCTGTGTCTGTTTCTGTCTTGTTCTTTCCCCCTCTGTGCATCTGGTTTCACTCTCACTCCTGTAGTTCACTTCCTGGTTCAGCCCCATTCATGCCGTCATTCACCTTATCACTCCCGCACTACAGTTCCCATGATGCACCTCACCATCTTCGTCACTTCCTCGTTTTCCCACCTGTGTTTCATTTTGTAATCAGTGTTTCACTTTATAAGCAGCTCTCTCCGTTTAGTCTTTGCTCGGCGTTGTTTTCGTTTCCTTGTTTTGCTTCTCTCGCTTCGCACTTCTCCCATTTCATCCCCCTGTTCCAGTCTGGTTGTTTTTGTCTTGGTCTATGTGCTTCGTTAAGGTTTGTTGTTGTTCTGATTGTTTAAGTCCTGTTTGAGTCATGTTTCAGTCTAAGTCCAGTTTGAGTCATGTTTCAGTCTAAGTCCTGTTTGAGTCATGTTTCAGTCTAAGTCCTGTTTGGGTCATGTTTCAGTCTAAGTCCTGTTTGGGTCATGTTTCAGTCTAAGTCCTGTTTGAGTCATGTTTCAGTCTAAGTCCAGTTTGAGTCATGTTTCAGTCTAAGTCCTGTTTGGGTCATGTTTCAGTCTAAGTCCTGTTTGGGTCATGTTTCAGTCTAAGTCCTGCTTGGGTCATGTTTCAGTCTAAGTCCTGCTTGGGTCATGTTTCAGTCTAAGTCCTGCTTGGGTCATGTTTCAGTCTTGTTTCAGTTTCAATGTTCTTTTGTAGCTTTTTCTTGTGTCAGTATTAAAGTCCTTCCGTTTTACCTGCATTCACCTTCTGTCTCTGTTTATCCCACGTCGCTGGGGTCCCCACGTTACATAACGCCGAGCCTTAGTTGAAGGTGGCAGGTAGTAGGCCTGTCTGTGTAGGCCTGTCTGTGTAGGCCTGTCTGTGTAGGCCTGTCTGTGTAGGCCTGTCTGTGTAGGCCTGTCTGTGTAGGCCTGTCTGTGTAGGCCTGTTTGTGTAGGCCTGTCTGTGTAGGCCTGTCCGAGTAGCATTTTGCTTTGTGAGTTTTTGGTCTGTTTTTTCTTCGTTAACATCATGGCAGGGATCTATAAGTACCTTGAGTACATAAAACAGAATACTCTTAAGCATAATCTGCCCCAGCCATATTATGGCACCTTGGATGACTTTTGGTGGTATATTCATGATTGTGGCCAGTGCATTGCCCATAACAAGGAGACAATTAATACAGATTTTCGGGTAATTGCTCTAGAGTTATTTGGGTTGAAGAGTGAAGCTTGGGACTGGGCTACTGAGTTGTGGGAGGTTGCTCCAGGTTGGTTTAACGCACTATGGGACTTCATCGAACATCTAGGAACCGCCTTTGACCCGTTGTGGCAAGAGCAGGCCTCCACTCAAAGAGTGTATGACATCTTGTTGGGAAAGGCAGACACATTACCAGAACCAGGGACATTCTCAGGGGAACGTGAGACATTTTTGGATTTTTTATTACACTCATTGAAGTATCTAAGTAAAAACCAACATGAATACAGTAGCGACAAAGCTAAAATACGGTTCCTGGTCTCTAAATGTCATGGGGAAGCTAAAGACTGGGTCGTTGCAGCCACAAGGATGTGTCCGACATTCTGGACTGATTTCTCACACTGTACAAATCTAATGATCGAATACTTCGGTCCTCAAGCTCCCGTGTCTGCCGAAGCTCCCGTGTCTACCGAAGCTTCCGGGCCTGCCGTGTCCGCCGAGGTCCCAGAGCCTGCCGTGTCCGCCGAGGTCCCAGAGCCTGCCGTGTCCGCCGAGGTCCCAGAGCCTGCCGTGTCCGCCGAGGGTCCAATGCTAAAGGGAAGTGAAAGTAGTTATTTTCATTTGTCCATTACCAAAAAAATAGGTTGCCTATTTTCCTCCTCAGCCTCTGGGTCTATGACTGTCTCGGAGCCCGCCGTGCCTGCCGATGCCCACGTGCCTGCCGTGCCTGCCGATGCCCACGTGCCTGCCAATGCTCATGTGCCCACCGTGCCTGCCGATGCCCACGTGCCCGCTGCTGTTCCTGATTTAGAGGCGAGTGAGATTAATACATTCTCTGCTACTCTTGATACTGTCTCACAGGATCTCCCTCTCTCTGACAGTTTGGCACCCAAACTTCAGGACATCTGTGCTGCCTCATTCATGGTCCAGGAGGTCTTTACTGATGCTTCTTCCCAGACTATTAAAGTGGAAGCTGGCACTCAAACTGAGCAGGTGTACACCACAGTAAAATCTACTATGACCCTGGATATCATCAAGGTGGACCGCGGCACCATGACCGATCCAGTGGAAAAGGCAACCAGAGCCACTGAGACAGAGATGGTCCAGGCAGCAGTTTCCCCTATGCCAGTCCCCGGGGGCCGAGAGAGCCCCGTGCCAGTCCCCGGGGGCCGAGAGAGCCCCGTGCCAGTCCCCGGGGGCCGAGAGAGCCCCGTGCCAGTCCCCGGGGGCCGAGAGTGCCCCGTGCCAGTCTCAGGTGGCAGAGTGAGACACACACCTCCCCATGCCTGGTCTGCCAGGAGAGCTGGACCTTCACTTAGGCCTGTGAATCAGGCCACATGGACCTTCCCTACAATGCAGTCCATATCTAACCCCAGAGGACCCATCCATACACTACCACCAGCAGCCCGGACAGTTTGGACAGTCCCCCCGGTTCCCCTAGGTAACCCTCCGCTTTGGACTGCCCCTCAGGTCTTTCCCGAGTGCTGCTTTAGACCCGTAGTCCCTGGTGTGGTTATGAGTCATCTGTGGACTCCCAGTTGCTGGGATATTTTGTGTCGTACTGCGGCGGACCTCGCAGTACGCACATTTTTAGATATGGTACAAGGACAATCTAGGTGGCCTTTGCCACCAGTTGGTTGATTGTGTTGCCCTGTATGTGTCTTGGTGCTGATGTTTCTGTGTTCTGGTCATTGTGTATTCATTCTTTTTTTTTTTTTGGGCGCCTCGGGTCGAGGCGCCATGGGGAGGGGGTTATGTTACGTTTATGTCCTGATTTATGCCTGTGTCTGTTTCTCTCTCTTGTTCTTTCCCTCTGTCTGCATCTGGTTTCACTTTCACCTGTAGTTCACTTCCTGGTTCAGCCCCATTCATGCCGTCATTCACCTTATCACTCCCGCACTACAGTTCCCATGATGCACCTCACCATCTTCGTCACTTCCTCGTTTTCCCACCTCTGTTTCATTTTGTAATCAGTGTTTCACTTTATAAGCAGCTCTCTCCGTTTAGTCTTTGCTCGGCGTTGTTTTCGTTTCCTTGTTTTGCTTCTCTCGCTTCGCACTTCTCCCATTTCATCCCCCATTCCAGTCTGGTTGTTTTTGTCTTGGTCTATGTGCTTCGTTAAGGTTTGTTGGTGTTCTGATTGTTTAAGTCCTGTTTGAGTCATGTTTCAGTCTAAGTCCTGTTTGAGTCATGTTTCAGTCTAAGTCCTGTTTGAGTCATGTTTCAGTCTAAGTCTGTCTTGTTTGAATATTTTGCCTTGTTTCAGTTTCAATGTTCTTTTGTAGCTTTTTCTTGTGTCAGTATTAAAGTCCTTCCGTTTTACCTGCATTCACCTTCTGTCTCTGTTTATCCCATGTCGCTGGGGTCCCCACGTTACAACAACAATGAAGGGGGAACAAAAAATGAATCCTTTACATTAAATGAACTTAAAACAAATATTTTTTTAGTACTGAAGCTTTGGTGGAGTTAAAATATGGCCAATGCATTTTTCTTCACGTATTAAAAATAATAATAAAAATAATACAGAGCAAAAAACCTACAATATAAACCTTCAATAAAACAGTCAAATTAAAACAATAAAAACATTATATAAAAACTCCTCACCCCAACTGGAAACCTGCTACAGCACTCAGGGAGCAGCTATAAAGTTTATATTAACAGAGCTGAGAACAGATATTCCTGTGTTTTAAAGTGTTTACTGATCAGTATTTCTGTGTTTCTAGAGCTGGGTCTGGTCAGATGGGAGTAACTACTCTTACAGCAACTGGAACAATGGAGAGCCAAACAACCCTGTGGGTGATAACTGTGTAGCATTACTGAGTAATGATGAATACAGATGGTGTGATGTAGTGTGCTATTTTACAGAGTCATTTGTCTGTTATAAAGGTGGGTAATTTTATCATAAATGTAGACAGAATTCTAATTTTCATGTCTGGAATAGAGTCACTCAGCTTTGTATTTGTACTGTAATACATTTACATTCAATTTCTTGTTTATACCATCCAGTTACAGTTCATAAATATGATCAGATTAAATCTAACTCCATACACTACCAACAAGAAGAGTCAAAGAAGGGTATATAAAGATTAGTTTTAATTTGTGCAGGTTTATTTTGCCCCCATACAGAACACACTCAAAGATAAAGATCTATACATATTCAATCAAACTGAATTAATATGTGCAGTCATGCATCTACTTTAAACAGTGGGCACAAGCTCTATATATATTTTTTTTTTTTTTTTTTTTTTTTTTTTTTTGAATATATTTGTGTAGCACTTTTTACAACTGCTGATGTCATCAAGCAGTTTTACAGAAATCAGCTTTACAGAAAGCAATAATCTTGGTCTAAGTTCCCCATGAGCAAACCAGGGGCAGCAGGGTAATAAAAATTCCCTAAGAGTAAGAGAAAGATATCTTGAAAAGAACCAAATCTCAGTGGGAGGAACCTGTCCTTCTCTGGTCAGAACTGCAAGACAAAATAAAATAACAGAATAAATCAATCAAGAAAGTAGATGAATAGTCAAGATATCATGGTGGATAAATAAAGTCATTAGTTATTTTGAATAGTTTGTAGGAGACTGGAGAGGAGTGATTATAGTTAGAATACAGATTATGGATTATTCTTAGAATGACAGGTTCTCTGATGGACTGGGAGTGAAAGTTAAGATAGTGAATAAATAAGCAGGAGGTGAAGATAGTCTTTAGTGAAAAATCTCATGACACCTGGCTGAGGCTTTCAAGCTTGTAAGCAGCATAAGTAGTTTTTCTTTTTTTTTTAAAGAGGCCTATTCTATGTTCTTGCCTCTCATTGAACTTTTACAGATTTTTGGTGTTATTCACAGTTCTTATTACTTATATAAGCATCATGTTACTCAGTACACCTTTTTATTTCACAGTACTGCACTTTAGCCTAAAAGCTCAAACTCAACTAGAGTCAAGATATCAATATTGACCAAATTGTTATTATTATTCTGGGGGCACCTTCCATCACAGGGATTCTGACAGGTTCAACAGACCAATCAGAGCATGCCACAGTTAGTTTAAGTTTAAATGATCATTCCCATCCATAAAAGATGTCAATTACACAACTGTGGTAGGGTGGAGGGTAGGGGAGGGGTCAGAGGTCAGACTTGTCAATTCTGATGGTAAATGGATGCTTATCATTGGTCGAAACAGACAAAGCAGGACTTCCGGTAAATAATTAGTGATTAATCGAGAGGCGAGACTTCCGATGATAAGGGGCAGGAGTTCCGGTAAAATGGACGCTCATGATTTGTTGAGGGGCGGCTGCTTGATGACGTGACATGCTCTGATTGGTCAGTTGGACCTGTCAAAATCGGTTTGCTGAAAGGCGGCCCCTATATCTCTCCATCATCCCATATTTGGAGTAAGTATGGAATCTGAAAATTAGTGACTTTAAGTGCTATACACTTCAGCACTGAACAATAACTTGTGTCAAAGGTAGCATCCTTTGATAATGCCATGTTTAATGTGTCTGAGCTATTCTACTGCCAGTCTGTGTCTCTGGAATTTGAATGGTTATTTGCTTGATGTTATAAACCTGTTAGCCATGGATATGCCTGAAACAGCTCAGAAGGGATGTTCAAATATGTTTGGTCACATTGTGTATATTTTCTGTAGACTTATTAAATATTGTAATAAAAAATGTTAAGATTTCTGCAGTGGTCCAGTATAATCAGTTGGAGTTGTGTAAAAAGACTTGAAGTAGCTTTGAATTTAGCTGTCTAATGTCAGTCCTTCCAGTTTAGAGATTTTTAGATGACAGAACAAGCTCCCAATTCAGTGTTAGTTTCACTGTGGCTCTGTCTCCGTTAGGATCATACACCTGTGCCTAGTTATGTACTAGTTACTGTTGGGTTATTGCTCATTTCTGTGTAGATAAAGTGCTGCCCCACTGTGTGGCCTTCTGATGATAGTGATGTGCTCCTCTCCTCCTCTCCTGATTTGCCAGCCATCTGCTGTTATTTCCTGCAGCTGATGGCTGGCTTATTTAAACATTTGACCAGTGTGTTTGGCACATGGTCATTGGCTTTGCCTCTGCAAGTCTGACTCTGCCAGTAATTGATGTGTTTTTCCTTTTAAGGTCTGAGTCTTGACTTTTGGAGAAAAAAACTAGCAAGGAAAAATATTTTATTTAGATGGCACCTTTCACACCTGGGCATTGAAAGTGCTTTACAGTTATAAAAAAAGAAACAATAAAAGTTTAATACTTTAGAGTGGTATACTTGAATATTTAAATATTTTAATAGAATTAAAAGAGAAGTTAAGAAGTTAAATTATGCAATACGTGTGCAAAAAGAACAAGTTAAAAATACAAAATTCAAACATTAAACAATAGATTAAAAAAGAGAACATTGTGTTAATCTGAGCTAAAATAGAAACATTCTGGATAAAGACTTTACTGACTTTCCTGTCTCGTGATAACATCAGTCACAGTATTGAGTCAATGACTTAATAAAAACAGTATGAAAAGATTGAGGACAGCAGTATTTAACTGCCAGATTGAGTGTTTCTATTTTACACACAGATAATCACAGATTTATTTAATGTCAATTGTTCTGGTTCTCTTTAAGATGTTCCAGTCATCATTATTAAACAGAACATGATGTGGTGGGATGCTCTGACATACTGCAGACAGAATTATGTGGACCTGGTCTCTGTTCACACTAAAGAACTTCAGAACCAGGTGGAGGCAGCTCTTTATTATTCCTCCACTGCTAATGTGTGGATGGGATTGCATTATACCTGTGATCAGGGTTTCTGGTTCTGGGTGAGTGGATTCACTATCTGCTATCAGAACTGGGCTCCAGGGAACGGCACAGGGGTGGAAGACTGCAGTGAAGGAGGAATATCAGGAGCTGTGCAGTCTGGGAGTAAACAGTGGATCAGTCTGCCAGAGAATCAGACACTCAACTTCATCTGCACCACCACTGAGAGTAAGACCAAGACTTCTGTACTTTTCATAATAATATTCATAGTCAGATATGAAATCAAGTTTATTTCTGTATCATTTTGTTTCTTTTCAGATCTCTACAAACAGGATTCAGACTCACACTAATGAAAATGGCTCCGCATATTGTGCTTTAAAGTTTATGTTTTTATCACATTTTTTATTGTATGCATTTTCTCTGATATTTCAGATCCTATATTCAGGACTTGAATCTGTGAAACTGTTGAATAATTAATTTAATAATTTACTAATTCCAATTTAAGTCTTCAAAAGCAGCCTTTTTTCCTTTGAGTTTTTTTATGCATCAGGTGATGTCTGGGCAAATAATTAAAATGTCACCACTATATTATAGTCAGCATCTATATTATACACATTGTAAACTCATAAAGCTCTTTGTATTGACTTCTTCCAGGTTCTTGTTCTTGAAAGGCTTTAGATGATAATAAATATCTAGCTGTTTTATCTGCCGTTTAACATTTGAAATATGCAAATATATTAATCCACTGTGTCACTTCAGTTTGTGTTGTTATTGCTCAAACACAAGTGAAGTTGCGCATTACTACTATGAGTACCATGTTAATCTGTGCTACAAGTAGTCCAGTGCATTGCAATGACATCACATGAAAGTATGTCTATTATATAACTTGAACACTTTTTTAAACACTAGTTACTCACACTGTACATACTACTGCTTAACAGTGGTGGACAGTAACGAAGTAAATGTAATTTGTTACTGTACTTAAGTAACATTTCCATGTATCTGTACTTTACTTAAGTACTTTTATTTGGT
>BRDA01017263.1:0-19040 GCA_036984385.1 Crenuchus spilurus | reverse complement strand
CATTACTTAAAAATGTTCTACATTGTAGATTAATACTAAAGTCATCTAAACTATGAATATGTAATTATTTAGTAAACAAACTACTAAATACTAAACTACTTTAATACTAAAGTCATCTAAACTATGAATATGTAATTATTTAGTAAACAAACAAGTAAACAAACCAGAATATGTTTATATTTTACATTCTTCACAGTAGGCACCTCTTGCTTAGATGCAGCTTTCTTGGCATTTTCTCAGTCAGCTTTATGAGGTAGTCACCTGGAATGGCTTTCAGTTAACAGCTGTGTCTTGTCAAGAGTTCATGACTTGCATTTATTGCCTCTTAATGTGTTTGAGACATCAGTTGTGTGTCTACTTTGAAGTAAAATCTAAAACATATTTTGGTTTCCTTGAATCATTTCAACCTTGTTAATAGCTCTAAATTGTGCATGTCCTAACCTTTTTAATATGTTGAAAGTCAAAGTAAATGTAAAACATATTTTGGTTTGTTTAACACTTTTATCCCTTTCATGCATGAATATATATATATATATATATATATATATATATACAATTTATATTTTTATTTTATATCTTCTGTACGGCCCCATCTTTTTTTTTTTTTTTATTTGGGGTTGTATATGGGTCACATTGGGGGGAAAAATGAAATTTTTATAAAATGCATGTGTATCTGTTTCACCTATTCTTCTAAGGTAGATGCTTCAGTCAAACAAGGGTTAAAACAGTCAAACTTTTGAACCTTTACTATGTACAGGCTTTGTTACCCCAGTTTTGTACTAATGTACAATAAATTTTTCTTTTTTCTTTTCTTTATTTTATTCTTAATTATTTTTTGTATTCCTCACTTTTAAGTCTAGTGTTTCTACCTCATCCTGGCTGCTGTACTTGTTACATGCCATAACAACTAGAAATGCTGGTGATACCCTCAGTATACTCAGTATATAGAAGCCATTTATCACAAGCATAACATACCATCATATTACCTGCCCCTAAATTACACCAAAAGCCAATAACCTCTGTGCTTTCTCAGTGTGGACACAGAAGTCTAGATTCCCTCAGGACACTGAGTCACAACCTGTACATCACCACTAGTAATGGTGCAGTGTCTTTTAACAGTATCTTCTACCCTCAGTGTGTTCTGAGATTAGCAGGGTTCTCCTCCCTGCAGCCCATTCCTCTTCCTGACTCTGAAGGCAGGACACAGTGTGGCGGCTGGAGGAAGACATTAATCATTTTTAATGTACACACTCTAACTCCCGCAGGACTGTTGATAGCACTAGTGGCCTCCTGGCGGCTACTTCAGTTTCTGGTCCCCATCCCAACCTACCTCCTAGTCTCTCAAACTCAAATGACTCGACACTTTGGTCATTTGCTATGACCTGTCTGCTGCTAGATTAGCGACATCTCACTGGGCAGAAATAGACGAATCTGTGTGACTGCTGAAACCTTTCATAATTAAAAAGGATTTTTGTTCTCCTTTTTAAATTCTTTGTAACTTGTTTCATCAGTGTGGCTCTTGGGACTGTCAGTTCTAACGAGTAATAAGAACATGCAGAAGTGCTTAAATAAGTTCTTTGTTTTGTTTCTTGTTAAAGAAGTGTTTTTGTTTCTTTTCTTTTTGTTCAAGTGTAGAAACGGATTGATGATTACATTTTGTGAACCATCAATGAATAAATGAATAAGCCCCACATTGAATTATTTAAATGATTTATTTTATTATTTTAAGTCTGCATATTTTTGGTACTCAAATCACATTTTTCATAAAAAATAGAGATTAACCCTCTCTATGTCAGTGCTCTTGATGATGGCATATTGACTAAATTCTGAAAATCACTTACAGTATATAACTCTACAAGTTTTTATCCTAACAACAAAACAATAGCATAACCCGGAAAGCTTAAAGGGTCTATTTTTCACTTATATATACCTTGAATTTAAATATATATTTTTAGATTCTTGTGAGAGAAGCATAATTAAGCAGTAACACATCATTCAGCTTGAGACAGAGCGTGGTGCATTTTTTCCCACCAAATAACATGATCTGTCAGTCATATGATAATAACATGGTAATTCCAGACATTGCATTGGTGAATTATCGGTTGTGGAATGTGTGGAATGTGAACATAAACAAAAACTCACCTGAGTGTTCACACCTGTCTCATAACTATTCAAACAAGGAACCACTGAATGAGTGAAACAGTGTCACCTCACATTTGTTAAGCTTTAGTAATAAAACCACACACAATGTCTAAAAACTGTAATGAGCAGTGTGTATCCAACACCTCTGTTTATTCAGTTCTGAGCTCAAAAGTCTTGACTAGAAATGTTTAGAGTGTTTTTTCACAATATATCAGCACATCTGAAAATAGGTTTTCAGATGTCTAAGTTTAGAGCAGATTTAATCAAAATATAGGTTTATGACACTCTTACTGTTTTGACACTTGTTGCTGAGTTTGTGCTTGTCCTGTGTAACACTTTGGAAAAAATGTTTTTTAGATGGGTTTAATTTGTAAAAACATCAAGGCATGTCAGACGACATCAGAGTGTCTGAAATACCCTCAGACTCCAGGGGGTTAAAAGCCTATTTATAAAATAGTTTATATGCACAGTCACATCAGAATATTGTGACCACCTGTTTAATCTTGGAAATAACCAGCCTTTGCTTGGAATGTTTTCTGAATGGTGATCCCTGACACCTTCATTGTGTCCATTATAGAGGTTAACAGGGCCATGGTGGTGCTGGAGTCATTGTTCCTTTCTTGCATCAATGGCCAATGGGCACCACTGTTTTGTTGTTGGGAAGCACTCAATGCACGAGAAGTCCATTCTCAGTACACCTTCACTTTGTGGTTTCAGAGGTGCAGCCACTGTTTGTCTGGTACACTATTATCATGCATTATTGGACATCAGTCAAATCATGTTCTTTGCCCATGATGATAGTTTTGCACTCTGCAACAACTGACTAGTGTGTTTGGTTATTTATACATGCAGCAAACCTTGTGGCATCTTTAACATCCCCGAGCTGAGGGGTGGTCATACATTTCTGATATAATAACTAATTGTTTAGTAGCCTAATAACAATAATCAACTACTATTTTAGCAGCAAATAAGAGCTAATTTAAATCATATTTACATGTTTTTCCACTTAAACCATATGTACTTTTTTCTAGAACTAGAGTGGCAAGGTTAAGTTGATCATTTCTGTTTAAATGTGTCATCAAATTGTCTCTCAACCTTCTCAAACTACATTCAGATCACCTCACACAGCTATGCTGCTGTCTGAAATGGCTGCCTGTTGTGATGAGGTTTTAATAATCTTTATGGCTCCCATCAAGGAGTACTAAAGCACACTGACTGCTCTGTCAGACGTTAATTAATCCCTGGATGTGGTTTGAGTGGGTTGAGAGAAGATTTGGTGATACATTTTGATGGAAACAGCTTGGATATTTAGGCAAATATTGAGAGTGTGTTAGCAACATTATTCAAATGATTCAAATGTAATGTGGAAGACTGGAACAGATAGCACAGCTTAGTTTATAGATAATTATCAATAACAGATTAGATATCAGATATATGGGTCCTAATACACCATGACGTGTCAGGTCCAGTCAAAACCTTTTTATTCAACTTTTTTTAATTTTTTAATTTTTTTTAAATACATTGTATTTTAACACTGAAGTCATCCAGACTATGAAGGAACACATAAGGAATCATGTAGTAAACTTAAAAATGTTGAACAAACCAAAACATGTTTTAGATTCTCCAAAGTAGACACACAACTGATGTCTCAAACACATTAAGAGGCAAGAAATGCAAGTCATGAACTCTTGACAAGACACAGCTGTTAACTGAAAGCCATTCCAGGTGACTACCTCATAAAGCTGACTGAGAAAATGCCAAGAAAGCTGCATCTAAGCAAGAGGTGCCTACTGTGAAGAATGTAAAATATAAACATATTCTGGTTTGTTTACTTGTTTGTTTACTAAATAATTACAGATGTGTTTATTCATAGTTTGGATAATTTAGTCTTAATGTCTGCTGTTTTTGCACTTAACTGTGTCTAAATGTATCTTTATTTTATTTACTTTATATATTTTATAAGCTCTTTTCTTTTATACTTTAAAACAAAGTTAAATTGAGATAGCTCCAGAAAAGTTCTATGTTGTTCTATATTGTATAAAACTTCAAATTGAAATAGAATCATCTTGCATTATGAGAAGATCTGACATTGATAAGCATCGACAGCCCATGTTTAGTATATAAGCATGCTGATGTGATGTGTTGTAAGACGCAGCATATTCTAAACTCCAGGGAGTTGTAGGTCTTCAGTAATTCCTGCGCAGACAGAAATGTGTCGTAGAAAGTCTGCACTTTTTTCTGTTTCAATGGCGCCTGTTTTGCTGCCAAATAGGCCTCGGGGGAGTTAATCAGGAGGGTTGAGAACGGGCCAGGAGATCCATTTACAGATCTGATAGGATGTCACTTTGAGCCAAATCAAAATGTCTGGCCAAGAGAATAATGACACAGTCTGTATAGTGTCACAATAATGACCACATTGTTTGTGATAGTTAAGCTTGAAGTTTATGGTGGAAGGATGCATGCCTGGTTCAAGTTCAAGAGGCTTTTATTGTCATATGTACTGTACAGTACAGTACATATTGAAACAAAGCAAAATAAATACTAGCCCTAATAAATTCAAAATGCTGCTTGTCTAACTAGACTAAGACATTACAGGGCAAAGGGCAAATGTGATGTTGATCAGTATGTGGTACTGACTGATATCTAGTGGAAAGCACGATTCCAGCTTGCAGTGTGTGTGTTTTTAGCAGCATTTTTATAATCATTTTAGCAGCTGTTTGTTTGTTGGGGTCCCACAAACATAACATACATAACAAACAATTACAAATACACACACACATTATATAATATTATATTGCAATTATCTTCTCAGCCATCCTCAATATACGTTGGAGAGTCTTGCGGTCAGATGCAGTGCAATTCCCAAACCAGACAGTAATACAGCTGCTCAGGATGCTCTCTATGGATCCTGTGTAGAAGTTGGTGAGGATGGGAGGTGGTATATGGGCTTTAATTTAATTGGTTCTGCCCTGGTTCTGCCTCCATCATGCTTATGTCAGTATCTTCACTTGTGCCGTGTTTCCCATGGCCCTGGTCCTCTGTTCCATGTTTGATTACATTTGGGTTATATATTCCATAGTGTGTCACAGTCTTGGCCAGTCATTGTATTGTTACTATGTTTTGTCATACCTTGTATTTATGTATCGTATGTAGTTACCACCCAAGTTTAATGTTGCTATTTTTGGTCCACAGTCAAGAGTGTTTATAAATGTTTATAAATGACACAGCTGGCACCTCACACTGCTTCTACGTTCAGTAAAAGTTCAATGTAAAGTAAACTTTTACAAAGCATCTACTGTGTCCTATGGAAATTAAGTGAAAATCAAATGTCGTTATTTACAGCAACTTCAGCACCATGACTGGAAATGATAAAATTGCTTAACCTTCTGGAGTCTGCACTTCCGCCAGCAGGATATTAATTAATTCTGCAAAATAATTATATTATTATTATTAAAATAATAATAATAACACTTATATGACTTTGTGACATTTCATGCTAGTAACAAAACTAAACATACCCTGGAAACCTTAAAGGTTCTACTTTTTACATATAAATAGCTTGAATTGAAATATATTTTTAGATATTTGTGAGAGGAGCTTAAATCAGCAGAGAACACATTTTTCAGCACAAGTCATCATACTGGGTGTAATTTGGAAAAAATCAGGGCATGTCAGACTACATCTGAGTGTCTGAAAACCCCTCAAACTCCACGCGGTTAAAGGACAGATTTAATATGCTTGAGCATTCAGTCAAAAACCTGTAGGCTTACTTTGTTTTTGTTCTTTGTGATTTGGTAGTTCACGTAGGTTTCTAAAAACTTTCTCCTCTTCCCCCCAAAAATGCTGCCTTATGCTGATATAGAATGTTCTGAATGTTCCAGGTGATATATTAGGGCAGATCTAGGACATGGACTATATATTTATAGAAAACACAGGTTATGCGATAAACTTGATGACCATGCAAAAGCATTTCACAATGTTATTATTAATTGGTTATCAAAAATGTCAATTAAATTGTTTAGTAAACCTAGATATCCTCACAGGTCAAGCATGTACAATACAATATAAAATTCAGTTATAATAAATGGGATAATAATGGAATTTCACTGACATGGAGATTTTATGAAAAAGTCATTCTCAAAACACATAATACTTACTTCTGAAGCTTCCATTCCAGTTTGCGTTCTTTTGTTTGCATAGTATTTTATTACATTTTTAAAATTTCAGTATATCTACTTTTTTAAGAAGGTAAAACTTGATTTTTAATTGTTGATCCCAGTTTACAGTGTTGTTGAAACAGAATGCTTCCTTATTTTGCTTCAGAGAGAGATTGTGAACTGTGTGTTGACTGTGCATTGTGTGTGTGCTGTTATCCAGTTGGTAATCTGAGGATTGTTTCAAGCAACATGGTTTCGATTTTAGCCACAGAATGGCCACAATAACGCCTTCTCTGAGAACCTGCCACCTGCAGAATGCTCTTTGCTGTTTCTTCATCATCATGGCTTCTGTCATACCCCCTCCTCCATTCACATGCCCATTAACCTCTTATTCAGTAAATTACCGTGGCATTCCATCGCTCTTTGCAGTGGGGACAGTATTGATTGGAAAAATGCTTTAATCTTCCTTCTCCATGGAACCCTGCCAGAAAGTGATGGAATCTGAAGGCGCTTATCAGAGTTTTTATGGACTGGAATGCCACATTAAGGGTTTTTTCCCCTCTTTTTCTCTGTATTTATATAAAACATAGAAGATTTAAAAGCTTGAAAACAGTCTGAAGGGACTGTGAAAAAGGCTTTGATGCAAAGCAGAGTGTGATCTTTTGATTATCAGGTTTAATTGTCTGGAATACCATGTCATCTTGTGAGTTGGATAACTGTTCGTTGTCTCTGAAGTCGAGGCTGTTTTAGAGCCTGTGCAGCAGAGTACATCAGAAAACCTTTTTATTCATCTCTTGCCTTAATGCGCCATCAATTCTGAAAGACTCATCACCACTTATTTATTTGTCCCGTGTCCTCTTATTTTTAGGGAAGACCTGCTAAAAGCATTATGTGGCATACTGTAATTAGAGGGTATTTGAAGATAACAGTTTATAATTATCATTTGCATTTCTTTTGCCTCAGTAGAGAATTTATTAGATTTTGAAAGTGTCTGTATGCCAAATATTAATGGAAGATACCCGCATTTTATTAGGAGAAATATCACCATCATGCAAAGTAAAATTTCAGTTTTTAATTACATTTTTGAATCATTTTAATATTGATGTAGTTAATGTTTGGGTAGCAAAAATAGGATAGGATATTTGTGCTGGATACTTTAGCTAACAGTGGACAGTGAGCACACTTGTCTCAGAGTGATGGACAGCTCTTCCCTTGGCACCTTGTGCAGTTGTGGGTTAGGTGCCTTGCTCAAGGGCACTTCATTCATGTTCTGTCAGTTCAAGGGATCAAACTGCTGAAGATATGGTGATGAAATTTGGAGTGAATATACCACAGTCTGTGAGGAAATGACTGACATGCACAATTACAGTGCATGTAGATGGGTGTTAATTTCTGATGACTTAGATCCACGGCTGTTGGAGTGGAGGCCGGCGCCCATTCAGTCATCTCTATCAGTCGCCTGTTGCTGCAGTGGGAAATTAAAGCCCATGGTTATCTGTGCGTAATCTGCACAGTACAGGAAGAAGTGTTTGTGGTGTGAATGTACTGACTAATGAACTCAACTGGAATTTCTGAAACAGTTTGGAAACAACAGGGTTATTAGTGGACAACCTTTATTGGTATATGACCTTTCACAACACGATGCATCAGGTTCAAGTGTACTTGGATGGTTTTGGACATTTTTCAGCACATGCTGTAACATCAGTGTTTTTCACACAGTCTGAGGTATAGTTAATCCACATTTCATCACCACATCTTCATTAGTATTAAAGTTATTCATGATAATTTGGGTAAAGAAGCAAACCGGACATGATGTACTTTAGTTTTGATGAAAAAAATGTGCATGTACAGACAGATAGACGGATAGACGGATAGACGGATAGATAGATAGATAGATAGATAGATAGATAGATAGATAGATAGATAGATAGATAGATAGATACTTGATTGATCCCTTGCGGGAAATTCAGGTCCCAGCCACTGCTGGCAGGGCAGCCGTTTAACACAGCGCCAACCTTAACAGAAAGTAAGAAAGTCATACATGAGAGAAGGGGGGATAAGAAGAAAAAAAACATGTAAAACATGTGAAAAAAAAAATCTTTGCATAAGCACATATAAGAACAAGACATAAGCTGATGAAGACGTTTGATACAGGTCAGGAAAAGCTGGGGGGGGCAGCTGGACCAGCACACTGCCTGCCGTAATTCAGTCTGTGTTCAAAAAGTCCTCAGATGACAGCGAGGGCACGAATGATGGGTAATTAAGATTTTTCATATTCCACACTGCAGATATTTAAACTGCTTTATTATTTCCTGAAAACGTGTCTCAGTGTGGCAGGGTGTGGATAATGTCCAAACCAAATGTCTGCATCATACTTAAAGATCATCTCTGCTCAAGCACACACACGGCATTATCTGTTTATATCTGCACAGGACTGATTTCTCCTAGTTTGTGTCATAATGTTGTCACATTGTAGAGCACTGGATTCCTCTGTGTATTGTCCCATATTCATTAAAAATGTACAAGCATTTTCATAGAATGTGTGAGTTCTGAAAAACAAAACAAAACAGTATTCACTGGAAACCCAACATCAGTTCATTTAAAACCTGTTGAATTTGAATGTAAAAAATATGGCTGCAGAGGCAAAATGTGATTGTTTTGACAGTTTTATGACAACATTGTCTATGTTCTTGCAGCATTGATATAATATTGTCGGTTATCGTTTGCCCTGGTTATCATACATTTTTTTCTGGGAATTTTTTTCCCAGTTATTGTTCACCTATCTGGATTTTGACGGTGTGCTCACGTGACTCACCACTAATTTTGTGAAAACAAAGCTTCCACCTACACGTTGATCACTCACCCACACATTCATCATTCTTTCTGGCTTTGTTTCTCAAAAACAAAGTTTGCAAAAATGCAAAGGCTAATGGCTGGACCACATCAGCACACTCTAAAACAGAGCGTAAACCTGTAAGAGTGATGTTAAAAGATCATTTATCCATTTCATTAGTCTTTTGTATTTATTTATCATTGTTTTCTGTATGTACAACTATAGTTATTCAATATAAAATGTATTTTTGTTAATATTTTTGAGTGTGTGGAAGAGATTAATTGGATTTACATTATTTCTTATAGGCATAATATTGCTTCAGTTATTGTTCATTACGGTTTTCATCAGGCATTTTAGAACAGATTAATGATTAAAACAAAGTAAATATTCTAAAAATGTGAGATATGAGCCAAACAGATCAACATTAAAACAAAAAAGGGCCTTGAAATGTCACTTGATATGTAATAAATATAACTGTTTACTTTTTTATATTAAATAAACAATTTACCTTTTAAAATGAAATGACATTAAACGACAACAATAGACTTTTTTCACCATATTCTGTTTTTTATGTGACACTGTACCTCTGGGGCATTGTTGTTTCACTTTCTTACAGCACAGAGAAAGCTCTAAACAATGATGACAGCAAAGGCACATGAAGTCAAAAAAGAAAGATTCATAAAAGTGTGTTATGTAACCACACTATTTCACATCATAAGCTTGTAACAAACAGTTCCAAGTGAGTCTTCTCCCACTAACACTAACTAGCCCAAGTGATTAATGTCAGCAGTAAATGTAATAAGAGTTGTATGTCTCATTGACCAATAGTTATGTTCTAGTTAAATATTCAGTGTTTGTTCACTATTTTGTAAGGAGATGGAGGCTAAAGAAACGGCAAGAGAGCCACAAAATGAATTTTCAGATGTGCACATGCATCTCTGAAAGGACTGTCAGTTACCATAACAATGAATATAAACTTTTATTGCTGCCAGTCATCATGTGGATGACAAAACTTATGCAATAACCCTCTGGAGTCAGTGGTTGTATTACTGCAAGATTTTATCCTAGAAACAAAACTAGACATACCCCGGAAACCTTAAAGGGTCTACTTTTCAAATATACATAGGTTGAAAAAAAATATATTTGCAGATATTTGTGAGAGGAGCATAAATAAGAAGAGACATGTTTTTCAGAGCGAGTCAGACAGCTGCATTTTATTTTCCACCCACTCACGCAATTTGTAATTCATATGATAATGACATGGTAACCCAGCGATGGACTGGCGCCCTGTCCTGGGCTTAGTTGAATAGTGTAATGCCCTGCCCTGCACCCAGTGAGGGAGAAGGGGACTAACCACGACCCTGATAAGGATTAAGCGGGTGTGATAATAGATGGATGGATGGATGGATTACATGGTAAATCCGGACTTTACGATGGTGGATTAGTGGATGTGAAATGTGTGAAAAACGCCATCAAACAAAGAGCTCTCATCTCAACAAAGACTTCTCACCTAACATGTTCATACCTATCTCGTGAAAATTCAATGTAGGAACAAGTGACTTCATAAACTAGAGTGTCATCTCACATTTGTTAAGCTTTAGAAATAAAACCACATACAATGTCTAAAAACTGTAATGAGCAGTGTGTATCCAACACCTCTGTTTATTCTGTTCTGAGCTCAAAAGTCTTGGCTAGAAATGTTTAGAGTGTGTTTTCACAATATATCAGCACATCTGAAAATAGGTTTTTGGAAATTCTACGTTTATAGCAGATTTAATCAAAATATAGATTTATGACTCTCTTACTGTTTTGACACTGTTGTTGCTGAGTTTGTGCTGAACAAAAGCCTGAGTAACAGTTTGGAAAAAAATATTTTAGATGGGTGTAATTTGTAATAAATGTGAAGGTATGTCAGACTTCATCAGAGTGTCTGAAATACCCTCAGACTCCAGTGCATTAACATAAAATATGGCCTGTGCAAAGATTTACATTAAATGTTAAATGTTACGTTTTTTGCTAAATTCAGAAAATATGCTAATCAGCTATAACACTAAAACTTTAAAACTTAAAAGCTAGCCTGCTGTTGTATTCCAAATGAACTGCAGAAGACCTCTAAAGGTGTTCTGTGTTATCTGATAATAAAACTAGCAGATCCTGTAAGTCATGAAAGTAGAGTTGCTGCAGGTCAGACTTGCTGTTCCAGCGCATCCCTCAGACTCAAGGTCACTGTCAGTACCACTGCTGACTGGAAGCACCCCACAAGCCTTTCCACTTTGGAGATGCTCCAGCTCAGTTGTCATATGTTATACAATAGTTATATGCATGTCACAATTATTTAGCTTTTGTCAAAGTGTCTCAGGTCTACATGTTTGCATGTTTTTTTCCAGCACACAGCACGAGAATAATGCATCTACAAGAATTCATTACCCATAGTTCACTTACCTTCACATGGTATGAGATTATCACTGTTATTAAATAAAATACATTGAAACTAAATGTGATAATTCAGTATAATATAATATAATATAATATAATATAATATAATATAATGTAATATAATATAATATAATGTAATATAATGTAATATACTATAATTTAATATAATATAGTATAATATAATATAATATAATATAATATACTATAATATAATATAATATAATATAATATAATGTAATATAATATACTATAATATACTATAATGTAATATAATATAATATAATATAATATAATATACTATAATTTAATATAATATACTATAATTTAATATAATGTAATATAATATAATATAATATAATATAATATAATATAATATATTATAATATAGGGTGTTAGCATTGGCTTGATGGTTTGCATGTTCTCCTCAGTGTTTAGGTCATAGGTTCGAGTCCCCATGTTCTTCCCATGTTTGCGTGGGTTCCTCTAGTGTCTCTGGTTTCCTCCCACAGTCCTAAAACATGGAGCTCAGGTAAATTAGATACTCTAAATTGTCCTGTTGTGACTATGACTGTGTATATGTGCCCAGCAATGGCTTGGCACCCCATCCTGGCTACAGTTAAATTAGTATAATGCTAATCACCCATGTAAAGGGTAGTGTGACCCTCCCCAATATTAAGAGTTTTTCTCGATGAAATAAATTAGCATATTAAGACATTAATGTTATTGAAAAATTACTTGTTGCAACACTCACACACTATATGTCCATATTTTTGTGGATACCGCATCTAATGAAGGCAATTTCCATTCCAAAACATCTTTGTGGGCTTCACCCTTCTAGTGTTAAGTTGCGTCCATTGCTGATATAGAAGTACTGCCAATAGAACATGAGCAGATAAATATTAACCTATTGGCACCATGACCAGTCTTCTCAGCTGTGGAGCAGTGGATCTGTTTTCTCTGGAATGATGATGCTCCAGCCATTACTTTTGAGATGAGTTGGGGATGAGGTGGGGTGAGATTCAACCTCCTGACCTCACTAATGTACTTGTTCCTGAATGCATTCCAATCCTCAAAACAATGCTCCAGAATTCTAGTAGAAAGCCTTTTCTGAACAGTAGACCCAGTTATGAACAAGCAGGTGTCCCAAAACCTTTTCCATATTGTGTAGATCAGAATATGCAGAAATGATTGTTTTTAAGATTTATTACAGAACTATTGTAATACCATACATGTTGTATTGCACAATTACAGCTTTGCAGGGCTTGATTATGCCCAGTTAGAAATTTAATTTTTAATCTTTAAAGAGTCCATCTAAGTTTTGTGTTGAGATAAGCAATTTGCAAATTTGATACCCCACCCCATCTCAGCATTCTTTACTCTTGAACCTTTCCTTACCTCCATGCAGAAAAAAAAAAGCTGGCCGTCTCCATTCAGGTGTGCTCAATCTCACATTGATGGGGAGATAATTGCCTCTTGCCCTCGCCTGGGTAATTGTCTTTTGATTGAGGTCATCAGTACAATCAAGCCCACAGAGGGGTTGAAAAGTGACAAAGGAGAGTAGAGAGATACAGCATCAAGGCCACAGTGGAGAGAGAGAAGATGCAGAAGAAGTCTGAATGAGAGTGTAATAGATGAGGGAACTCGTTCAAGGCCCTGCTTCTACTCTGGATGTCTCGCTGTGAGGAAAAAGCTTTGTTTACCTTGGCAGAGCCCCATGCAGCCTGCTGCTAAACCCTCCGCTGATGGAGTCAGCAGGATGAGAGGGGAAGGGGGCGAAAGAGGACAACAGCCAAGCTGTATTCCTTTAGCCTTCATCAGACTGGGGCATCTGGAGCATCCCAGTCTCTCACAATGTGCTGTTATATGTCTGGTGAACTCTGGATAAATCTAATACATTGAGTTAAAGTGAGCAGTATGGTTTATATATATATATATATATATATATATATATATATATATATATATATATATATATATATATATATAGTTAAGAAAATAAAAAAATAATAATCACAATTAACTTCAGTATGTTATATAGTTCAGCGCGAGCGATTCCATCATCACTATGCAGACATCACTGCTGAAACTGCAGAGAAGAAGAGGTGGTGCAGCACTTTGTGAACAAACATGTCTCACTCATTTTCTAAACATTTTGAAATGGATGAAGACTCGCTGCAAGTGACTTGGAGGAAAGTGTTGTGAAAAAGGCAAACGTCACTGAAGAGCACGGTCTGATCTTTAATGTAAATACAGTTAATAAAACAGTTTATTTCTTTAAATTCTCTTTAATTATGTATTATTAATATTTTTATATTAAATTAATACAAATTTATTACAAATATATTACAAAAATATAACATAATATAATATAAAGTTTATATTTAAAAATATAAAAATATTTTTTATATAAAATTAATGCATTGTTTGTTATTTACAAAGTACATTTTTATTATTTAAAACTACTTGATATATACAAGATTGTGTGGTTTTTGGGTTGCTGGAATGGATTAATGCACTTTATTGTTGAAATTTTATTTGATATACGAGCAAACTGAGTTACAAGCTCCTTGTCAGAACAAATGAAACTCGTAAGTCAAGGTTCCACTGTATAGTGAAAAATAAAGATATTGTGTCAATAAAGATTATCTTATCATGGTCAAGTCTCAAAATGAACTACATATGATACGCAGGGCCAAATAGAATTTGCATTAATGACAATATTTTTTAATGGCTTAAATTGAGATTGTTTATATGTATATTTAGCTCCATCACAGTTTTTGTGAGTCATTGTATGTCACTATGTGTTTGTCATCACATCATATTTGTCACCACGTCATGTTTTAGTATCATCGTTTTTGTTTCATAATCATAGCCACGTTTTGTTTGAGCTTTTGTAATAAAGTTTGTTGTTCTTGGAAACCCACACTACTTTTGATCTCCTCCAGCACTCTCCATGCTGACTATATATATACATTGCGATAAATTGTTTACGTGTATGTTTAACAGACCTTACTAGCTGAACAGCGTGTTTCCTCCTCCTACTTTTTAGCCACAAGTGAAAACTAAAAGAAATTGAGAGAAAAATGCATTAATCGTAAATGCGCTGTTTATTCCCTTGTGAATACTCATCCACACACTGGGTTCTGCCTGACTGACTCGGACCTGTGGGAAATCGAGTGCCGTCGGAAGGGAATTGAATAGCATTGTCGCATGTGACAAAACGGCACTGCTGTCCATGTGGAACCTGTGGAATAGAGAGCGTGGCCTTTGATCCTGCAGTATAGAGATCTTTAATTGTTTGCAGGTGATGGCTAGGAGGGCTTTTTCCCATTCTATTGTCCTGTAGAGATGGTGATCAAATGTGTCTCCCCAGCGCATTGATTAGTTTGCACTCAAGTGGTGTCACTTTTGCTCTTATTGTGATGCAGTTGCTGTTGTGGATTCCTTATCCCTCCAGGAACAGGCTTTTTAGTGAAACAAACACATGACCATTCAGACGTATTTCATCTTTACTTTCATCTGTGCGTAGTCTATGGTGTATTATGAACAGGGAACTTTTCCACAAATTTCACATTTTTGATGTGGCTCTGTATGTAATTACATTGTTTTAAATCTTTGTCTTAATAAAACTGCATATATACATACTAGGGCTGGGAAGATTTGGCCTAAAATCAATATTGCGATATATTGAGCAGTTCACCTCGATAACGATAAATGGACAATAATACTAATACACACATACCCCAGAAATAAAGAATGTGTTAGGCCAGCATAAATACTTCACAGCCAGTTATATTGATGGTACAATTCCATTTTTATTACCACTTTAATTAACTTTAAAGCATAAATAAATGAAGAAAATGTCTTGGACAGAAAAGACACCATTAACCTCATCAATACACTCACTCCTGAGGTGGTATTTAGAATTTACATCAAAAAGCTCCTGGTTTGTATGTTTATGGTCAATATGCTTTCTGATGTTGCATCTGTTCATAAGAACTTTGCACATAAGACATTTTTCCCGGACAACAGATCTCACGCAAACTCTTCTTTTGAGTGCATAAATTCCCAGGTCATCTTCTGCCCTGAGTGGACATGGCTTGGCACTGGGTGGACACAGCTCTGCACTGGGTGGGAACTGCTTGGTACTGAGCTTTACACTGGGTGGGCACAGATCTGCACTGGGTGCATGCAGCTTTACACTGGGTGGGCACAGTTTGGTACTGGGTGTGCATGGCTCAGCACTAGGTGGGCACAGCTTGGGACTTGTAGAACATGGCTTTGACAGGTGTTGTGGTTGATTGTTTAGTCTTACACACAATCAAATGGTTTTCAAAGTCTTCTTTACGCAGCACCATTGACTGACAGTATATGCAGTGATAATGGAGTTGTGTCCTGCACCCTAAGCCACATCGGTGAATAGTGTATCCTGAAACATGAGAAAATAAATTCTATAAAGTGTGGGGCCATAAAAATAATTGTAGACCTCTGAAAGGCTTAGTAATGACAGTAACCGGCTTTTGACACAACAGTATAACATAAATTGTACAATATCTAATGATGTATATAATTATATAAACATGTTTAAGCCTGAAATGACAAGAAGGTATATAAACCTTGTTGAGTAAACTGTTTTAAAAGTTGTAATGTGAGGCTTAATCATATGTGCAGTTTACAAAGTCTGATATTTATATAATTTGTCTGATATTTATATAATTATATACAGCTATGACTGACAAATTTCCCAATTGTGGGACAAATAAAGGCTTATCTTATGACATGTTTGGCATTGTAGATAATTATTATATGTTAGATATTGTGTGACTTATTGTACAACCTATGTTATACTGTTGTGTCAAAAGACTGTTATTGCTGTGTTAACTGACTTACTTTCATGTTGGACTGCTCGGTTAAAATGTAGTTTGAGATGACTCCTAAGTTTACTGACTGATGTTGGCTTATAATAATCTATGGAGCAAAATGGACAATGATATTTGTCGCAGCATGTGTCATATCACTCATATATCGGCAACGATCTTCCTTCTTGTATGGAAATATGCATTGCAACACATATAACCATCGCAAACCTCCTTTAACATTTGCAGTTTACATGTGTTTACATGTGCTGCATTCAGTGTAAAACTGCTGGCGTGAAACTGCTGGCGTAAATCCGTGGCTCTGTGGCTCTGCAGTCAGATCATTCTCCATAGGACCTGCACTAAGGAGAGCAGTGTCTTAAAGAGACATGAACGTAGCCGGAAAAAAAAAAAAAAAGGACTTTTCATTTTATTACGACACCGAAAAAACCGACATGGGCAAAATGTCGGCGGTTATTGTCATAAATTTCGGTATCGGTAAATTTTCGGTTTATCGCCCAGGCCTAATACATACAGTATAAAAGTAACTAGAATTTCTCTTTAAAAATTCTCTTTAAAATAAAATATACGTTATGGGTGTGGAGGAAACTGTGGCAAAGAAACAAAACTTGGCTTGAACTGACAAGCGTATTAACAATACACTGAACTGTGGTGATAAAAACACCAAAAGTGCAACAATACATTTGAGACTGGTGACAATACAGTGATGGACAAGGACTGTGAGACATGAGGGAACCTATACACCAAACATAGTCATAGCCGGGATGAGGGACCAGGGCTGTGCAATGACAAGACATGATGTGGCTGTGGCAGAGACCTGACATGACATATGGACAAAGTAAACAAACAAAGAGCACATGGACACAGGACTGAGACAGGAACAATGCTGTGGTGGGAGATTTCACATTGAGCTAGATTAATGAACAATGCTCTGTTGTTTCTCCTCGATGCTCTTAGCATTTCATGAATTTGTAAAATTTTAGAGCATCTGGGATAAAAAGTGAGACTTGATTTAGTTGAGAATCCATTCGTTTGTTTTAGTTGCTGTCAAAGGTACTTTCAGAAGTCTCCTCTAACACCAAGTTCAAAGACACCAATATTCTTCCCGTCCTCCTTTTTTATTGTACAGTTTTCACATCCATAAAGAACCACAGCAAAGACTGTAGTCTGGACCAATCTTTTCTAGTTTCTTCATCCTGAGAGTGTCAGTCTTTGTTGTATTTCCTGAATGCTGTGTTCATTTTTGTTAATGATTGATCCAAGCAGACACAAGCTGTCTGCTATATCACTGTTTTCTCTATCAGTGGTAAAGCTAACGGTCTTATATCATTCTGTGTTTGCCTTGTTGATGAATTTCCCTGTTAGTGATTTACACTGTAGTTCATTTAGTGAATTAAAATGCCAAAACAATCATTTACTCATTACTCAAATATTAAAAATAAACAGCATGATATATGTGGTAAAATATGTAGTAGGACATGAATTTCATAACAGAAACTTCATTTTCTTTTTTATTCAGCTGTTCATTGCCTACAAAAAGAATAACTTTTGTTTAACAAGTTAAATGCTATCTAGTTAGAAGCAGTAAACAGTTGCCTGCTCTGTCCACTCCGGCATGAATTAACATGTTAAAACAAATTACAGAGAGTCACTGAAGTGAACATCTGTATTGAACTTTTTCAGCATTATATTTAATAATGACATCCCATTTAATAAGTTATTGAGTTAGTATCAAATTAATGAGAGATCACTGTCTATTTGCTGACTGTCATCTGTGGCAGTGGCAGGAGGAGACAGATGTAGCATTGCTTCCAGAAACATTGCTTTATTAACCTCTGTGGCTGTGACTAGTCCATGAAATAAGCACCGAGATAAAACATAACTATGAAGACCATACAATGACCTAAAGGCATTACAGAACTATGAATGACAATACATGAGACGTGACAAAAATATGTGGTACACAAGACAATGACTGAAAATGACTTTGAGACATAAGGGAAGCTAAATAGCAAACATTAATGATAGATGATGAGACAGCAGGGCTGGGCAATGACATGACGTAATTGGGGGGTGGAGACATGACGTGAATGTAAACAAAGCACATGGAGACAAGACAGCACATGGAAAATGTAAACAAACAGAGCATGTGGACAGACATGGGGACAATGACGAAGCTTTGGTGGGAGGTTCACACGGACATGCATGTCACATTCTCTGTCTTGTTTTTTTTATAATGAGCAATTGTACAAACCGGATTCCAAAAAAGTTGGGACACTAAACAAATTGTGAATAAAAACTGAATGCAATGATGTGGAGGTGCCAACATCTTTTATTCAGAATAGAACACAAATCACAGATCAAAAGTTTAATCTGAGAGAATGTATCATTTTAAGGGAAAAATATGTTGCTTCAAAATTTCATGGTGTCAACAAATCCCAAAAAAGTTGGGACAAGGCCATTTTTACAACTGTGTGGCATCCCCCCTTCTTCTTACAAAACTCAACAGACGTCTGGGGACAGAGGAGACCAGTTTCTCAAGTTTAGAAATAGGAATGCTCTCTTATTCATGTCTAATACAGGCCTCTAACTGTT
>BRDA01017262.1:0-10553 GCA_036984385.1 Crenuchus spilurus | reverse complement strand
GAGAGAGAGAGAGAGACAGATAGAGAGAGACAGATAGAGAGAGACAGAGAGAGACTGAGAGACAGAGAGAGACAGATAGAGAGAGACTGAGAGAGAGAGAGAGAGAGAGACGGAGAGAGACTGAGATAGAGTGAGAGTGTGAGAGAGAGAGAGAGTGAGAGAGATGGATGGATGGACTGGTCAGGTGTGTATGGTTTGGTGTACAGTGTATATGTGTCAGTCTGAGTGATGAGATGACATCATTACTAATGACAGTAAGATGATAAAGGCAGGTTTAAGTGTTCCTGTGAGTCAGTTCTCAGAACCTGAATCAGGTCTTATCTAGTACTGCACTTCATACTAACCTACAATACTGACTTAGTTCAGCTCTGCTTTGATGTGACAGACGTTTTGGTGATTTTGGTGCAGGGTGATTTTCCTAAATGAGACTTGTGTTTGTTAGCCTCACAGCTAGCAGCTCTACACTGAGGATCTACTCTACACTTTGGACTATAAATCAGATCTGTGTGTTGGTGTAATAAACACGTTTTGCTGATTAGTTATGATGACGTAATTGTTCAGAAAAAGCTGGAATTTCCTTTCAGCCACTTTTCTGAACACGTACTTTACACACTGAGGTTGTGCATCTTTGTTTTGATGGTTCTGTCTTGTTTTGTTTGTGTGTTGGTCTTTAGGGGTCTGGCTCTGGGTCTGAGGGTTCATAATGGCTTTCTCTGTGGTGCTGGGTGCTCACAGTGCGGTGCCTCCTTTCCTGATTCTTTGAGTGCTCACCCTTGGTGTCATGGCACTTCACAGAGGGCGGGATATTCTCTGTTTGTAGTGAGTGGCATGCATGTTTCTGCAGTTTCAGTGTGTGTTTGGTGAGGTTTGCCAGTCTCTCTTGCCAGCATGAGGCTCAGTCTCCGCAGCTATTGAGTTTGTGTTTTTGATTCTCCCTGTGCCCGACATGCCATCTTCCTATCTACATTTGAGTCCAACTCAGTAGCTTCTAGTACTGTTCCTGCCCCCCCTCCCAAACATGGCAGGAATTCAGGGAAAGGTTCCCACTGTCTCTTCCAAAACTGCCATGAGACACACAATCTAAAGTCCCTCAACAGTAAACTGTTATTTAATTAACAATTAATACAATTATTACATAACAGATCATAAGACACATTTCTACTGAACTGAGAGGCTCTTTTATAAGACAGCTTCATCAGTTTATGTCATGTAGCTGCTGTATAAAACCCTCTCTGAGTATAAAACCCTCTCTGGGTATATAACCCTCTCTGGGTATATAACCCTCTCTGAGTATAAAACCCTCTCTGGGTATAAAACCCTCTCTGAGTATAAAACCCTCTCTGGGTATAAAACCCTCTCTGGGTATAAAACCCTCTCTGAGTATAAAACCCTCTCTGGATATATAAAACCCTCTCTGGGTATATAACCCTCTCTGAGTATAAAACCCTCTCTGAGTATAAAACTCTCTCTGAGTATAAAACCCTCTCTGGATATATAAAACCCTCTCTGAGTATAAAACCCTCTCTGGGTATAAAACCCTCTCTGGGTATAAAACCCTCTCTGAGTATATAACCCTCTCTGAGTATAAAACCCTCTCTGAGTATAAAACCCTCTCTGGATATATAAAACCCTCTCTGAGTATAAAAACCTCTCTGAGTATAAAATGCTCTCTGAGTATAAAACTCTCTCTGAGTATAAAACCCTCTCTGGGTATAAAACCCTCTCTGAGTATAAAACTCTCTCTGAGTATAAAACCCTCTCTGAGTATAAAACCCTCTCTGGGTATAAAACCCTCTCTGAGTATAAAACTCTCTCTGAGTATAAAACCCTCTCTGGATATATAAAATCCTCTCTGAGTATAAAACCCTCTCTGAGTATAAAACTCTCTGAGTATAAAACTCTCTCTGAGTATAAAACCCTCTCTGGGTATAAAACCTTCTCTGAGTATAAAACCCTCTCTGAGTATAAAACCCTCTCTGGGTATAAAACCCTCTCTGAGTATAAAACCCTCTCTGAGTATAAAACCCTCTCTGGGTATAAAACCCTCTCTGAGTATAAAACCCTCTCTGGGTATAAAACCCTCTCTGGATATAAAACCCTTTCTGAGTATAAAACCCTCTCTGGGTATAAAACCCTCTCTGAGTATAAAACCCTCTCTGGGTATAAAACCCTCTCTGAGTATAAAACCCTCTCTGAGTATAAAACCCTCTCTGAGTATAAAACTCTCTGGGTATAAAACCCTCTCTGAGTATAAAACCCTCTCTGGATATAAAACCCTCTTTGAGTATAAAACCCTCTCTGGGTATGCACACTAATATGAAATCCCAAAAAACTCTGGACACAGAAAAGTAAAACATTTCATGCTCTGAAAGGACACTTTTCGTTGTTTACATTTTGTTTACATGTTTACATGTTTACATGTTCTGTATGTGCTTGTAAATGGAAATGTTCTACATATAAACAGTTTTAATCCACAGTTGTAATGAATGAATTTGGACAGACAAAGCATTTGCATAAACACACCTACTTCTTAAAAAACAACAGTTTCACTGAGGTTCAGAGCAGACTCTCTAATGTCTGATGTCATAAGATGATGAGTCTGAATACAGATGAATGCAGACGTCTCTTGAAAGCTTAATTGCTGCTCAATCTGTGAAACTCTGGAAAAAATAACTTTGCTCAGGATGTTCCCGATCATGTGTTATTTTACTATTTCCCCAACCCCAGATCTTCTCCCTTTAGTCCTTTAAACTGCATTTACGTTAGCACTTGCAGGAGTTTAGCATCATCTGGAGCTCATCACTGGAAAAAAAGTAGATTTTTGCTTCGTTCTCCTGGGCTTAGACAAACTAATCTCCAGATCAATAGTAATAAAGTTTCTCTCTTCAGGCTGATAAAAAAATAAAAACTTTCTGTAAAACTTCCCCGGAGCCTCGGGCTGCTAATTACTCTAAAACCTCTATATACGCACACCCATATTCAGTGGGTCTCCTCTAGATGATCCATTGCCTTTGCATATGTCTTCCTGTACGGTCCCACAATGAAAGTGCCAGCCTGATGGATTTGCCACTGAACTTTCGGCTCCCAGACAGTGTAACTCACCCTTTTTTATTCGACTTCCCTCAGTGCCTGCCATGTCAAACCCAAATACTATTATGCTTGTTATAATTCATTATTACTTCAGTGACAAAGGTCCTGCTCTGAAGGTGACTTCATTACATTATAGGTTATTGCCTCATATATCATACCTATGGGACCACAATTTTTAGGTTGTGCTTGGTACTCGACTGTGAAATTGACTGCTTTCTATCAAAAAGTAATTAAATTAGGCCACTGGTTATGGGTAAAACAAGTGAGGAACTGGTGAGGCCCAGGGGGGGATACGGGAGCTTTGGTTTGGCCACTTTAGTAATGAGTTGAGAGTTCTGGATTCATTTCACTTTGGAATTTGACAGAATGCTGCTGACTGTAACTGTACAAGTGCAGTGTCATCTTCAGTGATGTTTAGCTTAAATGAGACAAATGAAATAAGACGAATCACACACTTCTAGATCTTTCAGGCATCACAGAATACAGATCCTGAAAATCAGGCTTAATATCAGTCAGACTGAGTCAGAATTTTCATGTAAATAATTGGTATTGGATGTACAATTTCATATGAATTATATGTAAATAATTGTATTTGGTATCTTTATAATCAATATAATCAATCAATAAATGCAAAGTGCAAAATGACAAAGTTAATTGGTTAATTGGTCAATTGGTTAATTGGTTAATTGGTTAATTGGTACACGTTTTGTCTTATAGTTCATGAAAATCAGAAACTCAGAGTGTCAGATTATGAAAATATTTAAATGTAAATGTTAGTAAGTTACTATTAAAACAGTATCAATATTTAAAAGACAAAAGACTGAACTATGTTACTTTATGTGTAATGACATTCACATCAGAATATTATGAAGAAGCCTACTTTGGAATCACCTCCGCCCAGGATGTCACGGGGGCTACATTGACCCACACTGACTGACACCTGCCCTCACCAAAACTAAACAAACTCAGTACATAAACAAACAGGTACATTAACAGTGTTAAGACATATTAAAGCAAATCACACATAATCACAGTGTTTGCTATGTAAAGAGTCTTATCATGTCAGCACTTATCAGCACTTCAGCATCACCGTCTTGGGTCAAACTTTAATTCAGTATGAGATTTATAGCAGCAGAGCCCTTACTGCTTTTTGTCTTAGCGAGACATCGTCACATTTCTGAACAGCGTCTCACACTTTTGACTGTCTGTGTTATGGACCCTTGCTGGAGAAGAGCTGTGAATAAACAGACTGACAATAAAAGGTCAGAGAGAAGAGCAGGTCTGGCCCAGAGCAGGCAAACCCCTGCCTCTCCTGAGCTCTCATTATCCCAGCTCCATCGCTGCAGCCTCACCTGCTCCCCACCTCTCCTGCCTTCTGCCGCCTCGCAGGAACGAGCCTGGTGAGGAATGGCAAGAGAGAGCGAGAACAGCTGGCTAGCATCAAAATCACATCGCCTGGTGAAGGATGACTCCAGAATCTGTCGAGGCAGCACTTTCTCTGCTCACAAAGCGACAGACTACTCAAAAAAAAAGAGAGAAAACAGCACTCAGTAAGTCGGACGAAGATGTTGAGTCATAACTCACTGGTATTATATAGAGAGGTCACCAGTGTAAGTGGTTTTGTCGACTCTGTTTGGGCTGTTATTGAGTTTTCTGTATTGGGTAAGAAGCAGTAAAAGCTTATCTCACCCAGAATGGGCAGCACTCGCTCACGACACCGTACAACCAGATTTTTGTGCAGAACGCCTTGTCCTCCCTTATAAGTATTTATGGTATGTGTCTGTGGCGATGCATGATGAATATGAAGCAGGAAACAGAAATAAATAACTGTACCACAGCCAAAATATGGCACTTTTTTTCTGGAAGTGCGTGACAAATAACCCAGTCAATAAAGTGAAGAAGAAATTCCATAAGAGTGTCGGGGGTGAAACATGGCCGGTTCTGTGCGGCAGAATGATGGTGGCTGTGGTTGGTTCTTATCGGCCTATTTCTCTTTTCGACAAAGACGTAAAAAAAGAAAAACTATTTTTTTTAACCGCCTAATCCTTTCCTTTGTTGCTTGGCATTATCGGGATGTAACTGATTTAAGCTAATGAAGCGAAAATGCAATTAATTCCGTGAACTGTTGTGTCTGTGAAGCAGGAATTTACACTCGACTTCCTGGAGACATTATTTTTGTAGGGCTGGGTGGGCGGCCTTTCTTCAACGGTGGCCTTTTAATGTAGCTTGCCAGCAATTATGATGAATCACAGTAATTAAGCGTTTCCAAAGAAAGCCGAGTGTAATTGATGGGGCTGCTTATGAAAGTGAAAAGCAGGTATGAAGAGCTGCGTTATGTTTGTGCAGGCAGACATGCTCTGTTGTCTTTTAACTGGTCAGAACGCTCACGTGAATGAAAACAAGGAACATCGTACACTTTCTGTCAGATTTAAAGCGACTCTCTTAAAAAAGATAAGCCTTTAGTGAAGAACACGGTTCTATATAGAACCATGAACACTCAAAGAACCCTCCATATGGGTAAATTCCATGGTGAAAGGGTTCTTCAGGAAAGTTGTAGATGTTTCTGTACAGAACCTTTTTGAAAATGGTTCTCCCAAAAGGGTTCTGCTGTAGTCAAAATTATAACCCTTTTGGTACTATATAGAACCATCTTCAGCACATTCCTCATCAATCTGAAGAACCCTTTCAGGACGCAAAAAACACTTTGGGATTTTTGAGTGTTCATGGTTCTATATAGAACCGTTTTCTTTACTAAAGAACCCTTGAAGAACCTTGTTTTTT
This sequence comes from Crenuchus spilurus, assembly GCA_036984385.1. NCBI lineage: Eukaryota > Metazoa > Chordata > Actinopteri > Characiformes > Crenuchidae > Crenuchus > Crenuchus spilurus. The sequence continues at coordinate 4,682 of BRDA01017262.1, read as the reverse complement.
AAGAATGTAGAATGTGAAAGAAAACAAGAGCATCTTCTGCTTCCTTATAACGTCACTGTAAAGGTGATGTATGTGACCGTTTAAGTCATTAAGTATGTTGTGTAAATGTGACGGTAGGTGTGTATGTGTAGAGACGGTAGAGATGGTGAAATGTGCTCTGCTCTTTGTTTTCATAGCCGGTCCGGTTACATGTGCTTACTGTCCTGTGGAAATGTTGGCCCTGCCCACGTGGCTGAATATGAGGCATTTGTTTTGGTCTGAGAAGCTGGTGCTCTAGTGCGACCTGTAGTGGCAGAAAGGATCATGTACAGACCTTTAATGTGACGCATAAGAAAACAAAACACATTTTCTGCTTCATGTCTTATTTAATGTTATAACATGAAAGAAACATTTGTTGTCATTTCAACTTAAGAACGTTAAAGAACATAAACATCTGTTTTACAAGCGTTTCAGTGTACGAGTTTGAAAGAAATCGTTCACTTTCCATCCGTTTGAACTTGACTACATGAAAGAAAATAAGAGATATCTTCTACTTGGCGCATGTTTCATCGTGAGATTGTGGCTTTGAGAAAGCTGCACATTAGAATGTCAAAGCTGGATTGAACGCTTGGCTAGGAGATGGCGGAGGCAATTCCGTCAGCATCTTTTTATTGCTCCAGGAGGACGCTGCTAATCCTCTCCACCATTACAGCTCCTCACAAGCCTCCCAGTGGGTAGAGCCCCTTCGATCAGGCTTCCATTTGGGTAAACGCTGCAATGGCAGGATATTATACTCCGCTATTAAATTTCACAGAGGGGACGCAGATGCTCCCCGTCAGCTCTTCCGCTGTACAGTCAAGCCACCATTAGTCTGTGTATAAGCAGAAAGGAAGTGGGAGGGCTAGGAAAAGGTGGGGGCAGCATAGGACAGCTGAATGTGTTTGGGCCAGAGGAGAAGACCTGACAATTTTCCGCTTGGATTGGCCGGGCTCTTCGACATGCCTGCAGATGTGTAAGTTGCATCATGGTAGAAGCGATATAGTGAAACATAACAGCAGCCCATCTTCTCTTCTCGCTGTCCCCTCCAGGTGCTGGGACCCTGTCATGCATAAATGACAGTGCATACATGAGGGCTTCCTTTCTGCAGCTCCACTGTGACAGTGTTGAGTCAGGAAAGACTCTACGGGCAGCGGCACTGTGGTGTTGTTGCAGTTACCGCCAAATGATTAGAATGAAAAGTCAGGCACTAAAGCCACGTTTTTGCATAATCTTGGATAAGAATATTGTAATTCCACAACTTTTCTTCTATAAATGATATTATAGAACTGAAGAATGGAAGAAAACTCATTAACCAATTAAACATGTCAGCACTTCCCAAAATGACTAATCCCAAATAAGAAAACACTGCTGAATGTTAAAATCTTTAAAAAAACTCTGTACGTGGGTTTTAATTCTTCTTAAGAATGCTTGGTGTAAAGCAGGGGTGTCACACTGCAGGCCTGGAGGATTTCTCTCCTCTGACACTGCAGTTAAACCTGATTATCACCTGCTGAGCTGAATCAGGTGTATTTGATCAGGAAGATCACCAAACTGCAGGAATCTGGCCCTCCGGGACTGGAGTTTGACACCCCTGGTGTAAAGTGTTAAACCAGCTCAAAATGAAGAGAACCTGAATACCGGGAGCTCGTAATGTTGTGGCTCCTCTTTGTGTTGGTCAGTAATTTTTAAATGAACTATATTTGAGTCTATTGGCCTGTTTCAGGCTCCTGCAGATGGAGTTGCCTGAGGATGATCAGGCTAAAAATACCTGCATGTGTGTGATGGCTTCACTTCACTGGCTTCCTGTAACTGCTCACATCAGATTGAGAACCCTGATGCTCACCTACAAAAACTGGACCAGCCCCTCTCTACCTAATGGTAATGGTCAAGTCTCAAATCGCACCTCAAACCCTGAGAGCTTCTAGTACAGCTCAGCTTGACCCGCCATCCTTCAAGACACATGGAAGACTGGCATCAAGACTCTTCTCTGTCCTGGCACCCAGGTGTTGAACAAACTCCCACTGGTTGTTCTAACAGCAGAGTCCCTCACAGTCTTCACACACAGACTGAAGAGCATCTCTGTGTGGAGCACTTAAGCAGCACTAGTTTAAACTCTTATTGTAAAGCTGTAAAGCTCTTATATTGTGTATAATTGTGTCTCTTTCCTTCTTTCTAGGTATTAGTGATGGTTTAGTTCTAACAGTGTCTGAACTGAAGAGTGGTTTAGACTCTAACCTGTCTGTACTAGTTGAGATCATTCTCTTAATGGAGACAAAACACTGTTGTACATCACTCTGGATAAGAACGTCTGCTAAATGTGTGTAAATTGGTTAAGAATGAGTGATTTCTATTGGACATCTCAAAGGCCACAGAAAGAAGTAGCTGGACTTGCAGATGTATTGAAGCGAATGTTTCAGGAGCCTGAACGTGACTTTTGGTGTGTATGTACATACACATTATTATATGTTCATTTCCAGCTTTTCCGGATTTGATCAGACTACAGTATATTTACACCTCCTCTGGTGTGCGTGTCATCTTTCCCAACCATCAGGACCTCTGTTCCATGGACAGTGATAGGGGAGAGAAGAAACCCTGAAATCCTCCCCCTCCACGTTACTATAAACACTAATTGCTTTCTTGAGGACCACCAACAACATGAAGGCACATCTGGGATTTGAACTTGACATTTTTCCAGATGAGTCACTCAGGCTCATGAGCTCATTAGCTATCCAGATGTTAGGTGGAATCTGTACGATAAATATGAAGCTCACATGGACCGTCACAAGCTCTTTAAGGGATTAAAGCTTGTATCCCAGTGGTAGATCCGTCCTCTATGCTGGAAGCCTGGATTCTGATATTATGAGCATCTTGTGGATCACAAGCTCTTGAGTACATCAGACTGTTCCAGTGATCCAACACTGAAGATTGTGTTTTGCCTCAGAAACTCTGCAATAAATAAAGCAAACAGAACTGAGTGGCTTGGCTCTATACACCATTTGTCCCCACCCCAGCCACTCAATCCAGCGAAAAATATGGCCCTTTCCATTTAGTGTGACATCCAGCTCAACAGCCAGCCTGCAAGGTTGTCCAGAGGGCAGGGAGCTGTGGCTCTTGTCTGCAGGCCCACAGTGGGAGGGGAGCCATGAGGAATGGCGCAGGCTTGACGGAGTCAGGGTGGCGGCAGACGCAAAGGCTGTGACCTCCAGGTGCCCCCGCAGTTAGCCCCAGACAGCCGATCAATAATCGAAGGCCGTGATGGATCTCGGAGACAGAGCCTTGAGTGGAATGGGATGGAGTGAGGGTCCTGCTGTCCACTGCTTGGTTCGGGTGGAGATAAAGGGGCTGCGCTCCTCCTCCAGCTCAACCTCGACATTCATCACCAGCCCGGTGGCCTCATTAACATCCTGGGGAATTACAGATGGGCCTGTCTCAAGGAAGACCACCTCCCATGTCTTCTCACAGACAGAGAGAGACGTAATGACACCCGCACCACCTCCTCCATCTCCTTCTTCACCTTTTCATAGCAGGCCACTTATTTTCCTGCCTAACACATGATGGAGACAGAGAGAGTGGTGGCTAGAGCTGGACGGCCTGCATGATTAAGCCACTGTTCTCTAGAAGAGGAGGTCTGCACAATATTTTTACTACGGGAACAACCTCGACCTCATCTGACGGGCAAAGCGCTTCTCATCATTAATTAATATCGTCTTTAATAATCTAGAATCTATTATATTATATCTAACATTACATTTGGAATGTTTGTAATGTTCTGCAGTGAGTATTTGCCCGACATTTCATAGTGTTTTTATGAGCGTACAGTGCTAATGTTTATAGGCCTGTGCCATTAATTGTTTTTATCTGATACTGACAGAAGACATTTTAAAGGGTAAAATAAAACTTCTCCCTCTGGGCATGGATAATGGCATGTTGTATATAATTGGCACTGCCAAGTATTGTAGCCTGCTATAACTCAGCTAAGTGTTTTAACTCAAATAATAAAGCTTCAGTCTCAAGGCGAGTTTTTTATTTTGACAATACTAAACATTAGATTTTGAGTTTTTAAATGGCTTTAAAATTAATTTTAACTCAATTCCACTGGCCACATGTGGACACCAAAAAAACATGCATGTACATCCCAGCTAACAGGGGTGCGTTTCCTGAAAGTGACTGAACTTAGCGGTTTACGAACAACTTTAAGAACGACGTAACTTTAAAAATGCAATTTTTCTGACTGTTTCCCAAAAGCCTTCTTATCTTCCAAGCTTACGATCGAGTCCCTAAGTAGCACTTAGTTGACTCCGCCCTCGTGTCTGCGTCAAATAGGCTTGGCCAGTCAAAAATTGAACCACTGATTTACACACATTTCTTCATTATTAAGCCACAAACGTATCATTATGTAAACAATAATTATAAAACCAAACATCAAAAAAGTATTTACACTACATACATTACATTACATTGCATTTAGCGGACGCTTTTATCCAAAGCGACTTACAATAGTGGGAAAGTACAAACGGAAAAAATACTAGAGTTGTACTAGTATTTACTAGTACTAGTATATTTTGATAACGAATGCTGAGTGCATGTCAGTACTCATGGGGAGTATTTGGGATCACTAGAGCAGGTGCTCTTTGAAGAGCTCGGATTTTAGGAGTTTCTTGAAC
>BRDA01017258.1:0-24528 GCA_036984385.1 Crenuchus spilurus | reverse complement strand
CAACTCTAGTATTATTTTTTGCATCTGTACTTTCCCACCATTGTAAGTCGCTTTGGATAAAAGCGTCTGCTAAATGCAATGTAATGTAATGTAATGTAATGTATTTAGTCAATGACGTGTACACACAACAGTATATTATTGATCACTTATTTTTTTACATTTTAGGGGAAGCTGAGCTTCCTTTGCAGTCTTAGAGCATCCGCCACTGCTCTAAAGGTACATGTTCTAACTTGCACAGTACTATTTTGTACCTGTGTAGGTACAAACTTAGAAAAGTACATGAATGTACTTATGAATGCTTCATTGTTTTTAAGATGTATAATTTCCATTGACAACAAGTCAAGTAAAACAACAACAGATGCTTCTATGAAACATGTAATGTTAAATTGTTTACCAGAAGCATATCTTCTCCTATTTTTTATTTTGTACATTGAGGGCAGGGGTCTACAAATGTGTAGAAGCAAATCATTTTTTACTTCACATGGACAGCTGTAATGTCAATGAACAGTGTTTTCACATGAATTGTTAACATTTTAATGTTTTCATTTATAATATTCCAATGGCTGAAACTTTTAATAAACTACAATAATTAATTAAAAAAACCTTTCTCCACATTTAATTTTTTAAAGGTACAAAAGTGTCACCTGAAAGAACAGAAAAAGGAACAAATCTGTCATATTTAAGGTACAGTTGATTTTGTCACTGTGGCAGTACCCTATGGGAACCTATATGTACCGTTTGAAAAAGGTCCACCATTTGTACCTGCAACCATGTGGTGGGAAAGGTACTACTTTGTCGCCAAGGGTACAAAATTCTTCCCTTAAGGTACAAATAGTAAGGGTACACATTTGTCACTATTGATAAAAGTACACATCTGTACCCTTGAGGGGTACTGCCACAGTGACAAGCGATTGTACCATTATAGGTACAGAATGCTACCTTTTTTCTGAGAGTGTAGACCTGAAAAGTTAACTGAAACTCTTTGGAACATGATCAAGAGAAAGCTGCTCACAAGCCACCAAATAAAGTCAAGTTTCTTGAATTTTTGCATCAGCAGTGGCATAAAGTCACCCAACAGCAATGTGAAAGCAGAGCAGGAACAAATCAGGCTTCTTCTGCCTAACGTGTCTGATCTCTTACTCTAAAACATTAGTACTGTTTAGAATAAATGAATATGACCTTGTTTTCTTTGCATTGTGTCAGGCCTGAAAACATTTGCTGAGATGCTTTTTAATTTATGTTTTGTGTGATTTGTGTCCTGCAGATTTATACAAAGTCAAACTATCTCACTGTGAGTGATACAAACTGCAAAGAGACAGATCTAAACTAGGACTTCTCTAAACTTTCATTATGAACAGAAATGTTCATGCTATAACAATCACTCTCTTGCAGGAGGGTGACCCCCCCACACACACACTCCCATAATAAAGGTTTAGACCCCATATATCTCCAGTGAAGCCCCTGCCATAACAAATGTAATTACATTACTGTTCAAGTGGAATCATTTGTGTATTGAAGTAGCAAGGATGTTGTTAATTTAAATAAAACAAGACAACAATAACTAAATTCAGATTTAGTGTCAGTCAAAAGTTTGGACACACCTTCTCATTAAATTATTTTCTTTTTTTTACTAACTACATTGTAAATTACAGGTTTTCTCAGTGCATTTGGTTCATTTCTCAGATCAGATTGAAATTCTAAAAACGGTTCATTCAGTCTCCACATCTCATTGTCACTTGTGCAGATCATAATAACGTTTCTCATTGTGCTTCTCATTTTGCAAATGCTTTTGTCCATTAATTCAAATGGTCATGTACAATTATCTGCTGTTGTTTGCATTATCAGTTGCTTATGTCGTGTTCATCAAAATATGTTCTACTGATTGTCTGTTAAATTGTCTTTCCCTCCAAAACATTTAGGCTTTGGGTCATCGCCTCGGTCACTACATGTAAAAGTGCTGAACATGTTCTCATATTGCTGAGGCATCATTTGTACATTTCTATGAAACTTTTTTAGTACATTTTAGTCATTTATCCTAAATAGATTAAGTTTGTTCTCAGTGAGTCTTGACTTTCAGTTAGAAGGAGATTTTGTGAGGGTTTAGATCAAACGATAGTCAAACAGCTCCCAACAACACCAGGTAAGCATCAAACTGCTGTGCAAAGTTCCATTTCAAAGACATGGTGACAGAGTGAAAGAGTTGTGGTACCAGTATGTACAGTTAAAAACTTTATACATACTGACACATTTGCTGTGGCTGAAACATCTGTAACTGTTTCTTGTCCAAAAGGAACATCAAATGTACTTCATTACTCCTTTATTTTATTTATTTATTTATTTATTGCCAATTTTTATCCCCTTCCCAATGTAGTAGTAGCCAGTTAGCCCATCCCTTCCATTAGTGACTCTCCCCATCACTTTGCAATGTCCCTGACTGTAGGAGGGTGAAGACATGCACACACCTCCTCTGCTGTGTGTAATACAGCCACCGCTTCTTTTCAAACTACCACTGATACACCGTCACTGGGGAAGCAACACGCTTGGAGGAAAGTGCAGGATTCCCAGCTCTGAATGGACCAATCAATAGACAGCTGAGCCAGCGGACATAATGTGTGAGTGATAGGGAGTGTGAGAGCGCCATCTACCTGCCCAGAGAGAGCACTGCCAATTTTTGCTCTCTTGGGCCCCTGCTGTTGATGGCAAACAGCATGACCGGGATTCGAACTCGCGATCCTCTGGTCATAGTGTCAGTGTCTTAGCCTGCTGAGCCATGCAGGGCCCACTTTGTTATTCTTTCTGTGCTGCAGTGTATCATAGAGCTGGAATCAGGAGAACCACTCCACTTGCAAAAACTTGCAAAATGCAGAAGGTGTGGTTGAAACATCACTGGCCAAAGAGCTACCACTGATGTACCAGGCCAATAGGGAGGAACCATCACAATGTGTGCTGCTCATACATATTCACATTATAGGGCCCTACAACACAGCATCTTGTTACATTCTTGTACATCCTCTTATCCCTGATAATGAGAGAGGTGTGATGGAACAGGATTTTACCCAAATATGTGCTTATTTGGGATAATGTGTGTTTTCACCACTCTAACCACTGAATGTCCATAAGGTGTGTCCAAACTTTTGACTAGTACTGTGCATGTTACAGTCTGATTCTAGTCATTTATACACATATACACATATAAATGATGTATTAGAGAAAAATGTCCACACTTGAGTGGTGATATATAAAGAGGGTGAAACAGTAAACGATGATCTTACTCTAAGATGTTTGATGTGAATACAGATTATGAATGAGGTAAAACGCTGTGAACTGAGGTGAAGCATCAGTGTATTAGCCCTTCCACCCCCCCGTCTCTCTGTGAGTTTAAACTGGGAAAACACCAGAAAGACATTTGGAAGGAGGAAGGAGATAGATTGGCTCCACACATGTTTAAATACAGTAATCACATTACAGATAGTGGAAAAATGCTAATTCATATGCAGTGAAGACGGTCTGACCTCTGTGCATAATTTATCATTTATGTTCCCTCACCTAGCTCTGAGAGGAGTCTGGTCTAGGCCTGTAAACAAATACACACACAGAGATTATTCATAAGGCTTTCTAACAAAGGGAGAGTGAGGTGCATGTAGGGGACTGCATTTAGACTCCCTGTCACAGTCTGGAGAAGAACAGAGATGCATTAGTATTGATATTGGCTGAGCCCTGCGATCGATCAATTGATTGATAGATAGATAGATAGATAGATAGATAAGAATAGAAAGAAAGAAAGAAAGAGGGCAGAGAGGGAGTGAAAGAAAAGTGAGGGTGGTGTCCTACATCTCTACAGCAGCTTTCTCGCTGGGTCAGACGCTGACCTCACCTATAAATAAACAACAGCCGGCCAAACAAGCATAAGCATCTCTGCCAAACAGGCCTCTCAGACAGCCATAATAGAACCCCACCACCAGAATGCTGAGAGAGATAGAGAGACTGCTGACCTGTATCCTCCTGAGAATGAGCTAAATCTCAGTTCTGAGAGGTGCTGCAGGAGGCCACAGACACTCTCTTGTGCTGTAAAAGCACAGGACACCAGGTCACACAACATGGCCAAGAGAGAATTTCTTAGATGCAGGAGAAGATTAATGTGTGTCTCTAAGGAGGAATACAGATTATATATATATATGCTCATTGGCATGGGGACAGCTGGAAGAGGTTAACAACGTTTACTAGGATATCACCTAAATGTGACACTTGAATCATTGATTAAAGCAGATTTCTTCTGATGTCATAGCATTGAATAGGGACAGCTCTGTATCTGTCTCATCCATCCATCCATCCATCCAACATCTTCCACTTCAGCCTGATCAGACTCCAGGTGAGTCATCCATCCCTTCACCGGGTGCAGGGCAGGGTATTACCTGCACTTGTCTCCTCTTTTGGAAATCCATAGTGTCAACAAATAAATGCCAGGTCCACTTCAGTGTGTGTTGTAGAGCCAAGAATGTAACTCATTGTGATTAGGCTTTCAGTGTAATTTTCCCAAAATGGATTTCTTGAGTGGTTTTGTCCAGAACACCAAAGTACAATTCCTTATATAGCTGAGTCAGCATCTGATTCAGTCACTGTCACCATGCCAAAAGTCTGTGGTGTGATTTCATTCATTTCACTTCTCAAACATCACTGTGTTTATTTGCTATATGATATATTTAACTGAAATTGATGATCTGAACAAGCAATGATTTATAAAGGAAAATCAGGAAAATTAACAGGAATGCACAATCTTTTTCATACCACTGTAAAATCAAGTGAATGATGTGTAAATATATGAACACAAAGCATTTATCCAGACAGTGGCTTAAAATCTAGACATTATAGTGACTTATGATGCAAGGCACAGTTACACAGTACAGTGGTAACCCTACTTATGAGTTTAATCTGTGCAGGAGCCGAGCTCGTTAGCTGGTTAGCTCGTTAGCTGGATGCATTTTCCCCATAAGAATACATGTAAAACGGATTAATCCATGTCAGCCGGCCAATATACAGTATACTTTAATATGCTAAATAATGTGTTTATATGGGTTTTTAAAACATAAACGAGACGACGACGGTGCTCGTGTAGGCTGGCGGCTAAGGAGGACAGGAGGACGGGTGTACGTCTATGGCATGGTTACACTTATCATATGAAAAGTAAAAGTAAAATGTATCTAACTTTCTTGTTCACTACCTTTTGCTGTCTGTGTCACTTTCACTAGCACTTTCACTTTCACTGGACAGCGGTCAAAGGTATTGACTGACCTCTTCTTCTACGGTAGCATCTAGGGGATGCTACGACCACTGCGCCTTTAGTGGTTGGCATACTTGAACAAATTTAAGTTACTCGTTACTTGGAATTTTACTCGTTACCTGGAACAAAAATATTCTGAGATCTCGACTCGTTACCTGGAATTAGGGTGACCAGACGTCCTTTTTTCCCAAGACATATCCTCTTTTTGAGACTTAAAAAGAACGTCCGGGGGGAATTTCACATTCGTCCGGGATTTAGTTGTACTCGAGAAGCATTTCGTTCACAAACTAGTCTCGCCTTCCTCCTATTCTGTTTGGTTCGTTTGAGTGAGATGGAAATCAAGCTGAAATCCAAGCCGGGTTCCTTTAGGCTGCCCACAAGCTCATGTTTGGCTCTGCCGTTTCTTGCTAACATGTGATTGGCTGTCGCCGCTGTCATTCCCTCAAATGGAGTCTGGACTGCAATTTGGCCGGCAGTCCATTTTCATCTGTAAGTTATTAACGTGTTGAGCATTTGTTCTGCCTGTCACGTCAGCCTCTAAGTGTAACTATTATCAAAATAATTCAGAATTTCTGCTTATTTTTACTAAAAAATGAGGTATAATTATGTGTAAATAAGATCTATTGACCATACAGTCCAAACATATGTGCAACACTGGTGATAATGAGCTGAAGTGAAGTTGACTGAAAATGACTGGGTGATAATTTTATGCTACATGCTTTTAACAGTTTATTATTTATAAATAATATGTAATAATGTGTTAATATTTTATTAATGGTTAATATTAATTTTTATTATTTTATTATTCATAATAACGTTTAATAGTTATTATTATTATATTATTAATAGTAACTAGTAATTATTAATAAAATAAAAATCATAATTTGTCAATATTTATTCATAATTAATAATAATAAAATTTGTGTTCAAGCAACAAAAAAATTTATTTGAACATGTAATACATTATACGCCCCCAACTACACCCCCCCACCCCCCTGCTAAGGTGTTCTCTTTTTCATCACCTCAGATCTGGTCACCCTACCTGGAATACTCGTTAGTGGGGATGCTTGTAAGTTGGGTTACCACTGTATATACAGTAATTAATAATAGTCAGCTTTCACATACAGCACAAAGAAAACCTACCAAGCCAACAAACAGGACGTTTGCTCCCAGTTTTTGAAGTGTGTCATGAACTTCATGCAAAATTGTCAGATATTTTAGGTCATTAATTTGTTAAATCTTTCACAATGGACATTAGCATTTTGTTGACATTAGCATGATATGCACAGTCCCGACTGTGGTCAGCCAGCAGGAAGGAAAACAAAACATGAGACACACGGCTCCATGACAACTACCTCCTGAGTGTGCTGGTGTTTTTATTCAATTAGATTCATGTGTTAGCGCAGGTTATTGGAAGTGTCCCTGGTGTTTAGCCTTTGAGAGATGAAGCCTGCCGAGTCATTTCTTAACTGCATAATGAGTGAAGAACGGAGGCTGTCTGAACAGATAATCTCCCATAATCAGTTCCTGAAGCTCAGCTAACACAGGCTCCTGCCTCACAGCTTCCAAATCGGCTTCACTTCCGCATATCTCGACAATGACCTCAGTGCTTCAGTACAAACAAGTGTCAGAGATGCACCTTATCTATTGCACACCTTGGCTAAGAACCATACAGTTTAGGGAACACATGAGAGGATTTGCTCTCCATAAGATAAAGCAAATTCCCTGAACAGAACCTTGTGTCAACGTATGTGTTGACAAAGTGGTTTGTAAAAAGTTCAGGGTTTCCTTTAAGATTCTGAACACATTCATATTCATGAAAAAAGAAGAAGGATAAAACATCTCTTTTCTTCAGGGCCAAGGGAAGAAGTTCAAATATATAAGAAACTAGTGTGGGCTAGACTTTATACTCCAGCCTTATGCCTTCAATCTTAAAGAGCCTATATTCTACAATTCTATGTATTTTTCCCCTGAAGCCCTTCTTTGTGTTGGTTTATGTAATAAAAACAGTCCAAATTTTTTTCACATGACTATTTCCCAGCGTCTCATTGTCCTTAATAATTAATCAGTCTGAGCACTGACATATTTAAATCATCTCTGTGCTGATTGTCTGCCCTGTTTTGTGCCTCAATTAAGGGCAGACTGGGCTGAATCACTAAAGCTCTGAACAGGCAAATATGTAAATATGTGAACACATGGGTTTTAGTGACATTTCAAATGGGGTTGTTTTTGCATCTGTGGAGCAGGGAGTTGATGGTATGTTTAGAAATTTTAAGGGGTATTAGTCAAAATTCAGTGACACTATGGCTTGGTGGTTAGTACATTCACCTCTCAGTGTGGAGGTCTTGGGTTTGAGTCCCCATCTGGGTGGAGTTTCCATGTTCTCCCTGTGTCTGCCTGGGTTTTCTCCGGCTTCTCCGGTTTCCTTCCACAGTCCAAAAACATGGTGGTCAGGTGAAATGGGTACTGTAGAATGTATTTATGTGTGTGTGTGTGTGTATGTGTGTGTGCCCAGTGTTGCAATGGTGCCCCTGGCTTGATTAGGATATTCTGTAGTGCCTTGCCCTTTGCCTGTTGAGGGGGGAGGGGACTAACTATTACCCTGATGGACTAGTGCCCTGGGCTTGGCTAGGCTAAAAGGTACAATGACTTTCCTGCAGGGCTCAATTTGAGGAGGGAGGCAAGGGGATGCCATCGACCATTTAAAAAAGACAAAAATCATCCCCCTCTGTAAAACTACCATCCCTCCTCTGCACCTCCATTGATAGATTCTGTTATATGATGTCATGTAAGATAACTATGCCTCAATGGAGAATTTGGTTCAGTGCATACAGATAGCTCATATTCAGACATGATCCAATGTGTTGGGAAAAAGAATATGATAACCAGCAATAAGCACTGAGTTAAGCCTAAACTCAATAAAACACCAAACAGAGAATTTACAGTATTCATATTTAGAAATGCCATGCTCCACTAGGCTTTTAGCAGCCTGTCTATAGAGACACATTCTGGTTGATGTTAAAGCAAATGTATGACTGTTGGAATAAAACAGATTATTGAGTAAAGCATGAAATATATTATTTACAATAGTTTTTTTTTTGTGCTAGCTTTATGTGGACTCGTTTATTTACATGCATAACACACATGTACTGTATGTGTACTCTTACATATACACTGTGTACAATGACAAAGTATACAAATACATCCATGGTCCATCAATGTATGTGCATACAGTGCCAATCAAAAGCTTCTCATTCAATGTTTTTAATTTTTTTCCTACATTATAAATACTGAAGTCATCCAGACTATGAAGGAACACATAAGGAATCATGTAGTAAACTTAAAAGTGTTAAACAAACCAAAACATGTTTTAGATTTTACTTCAAAGTAGACACACAACTGATGTCTCAAACACATTAAGAGGCAAGAATTGCAAGTCATGAACTCTTGACAAGACACAGCTGTTAACTGAAAGCCATTCCAGGTGACTACCTCATAAAGCTGACTGAGAAAATGCCAAGAAAGCTGCATCTAAGCAAGAGGTGCCTACTGTGAAGAATGTAACATATAAACATGTTCTGGTTTGTTTACTTGTTTGTTTACTAAATAATTACAGATGTGTTTATTCATAGTTTAGATGACTTTAGTATTAATCTACAATGCAGAACATTTTTAAATAATGAAATATCACTGAATGTCCAGAGGGTCCTGTTATAACACTCACATAAACCAGAAACAAACAAACACAAATAAATCTCTGTACAAATACAGCTCTCTGTAACACAACCTTCCCTCAACCAGTCACTTCAGCTTCAGACATCAGTACCCAAAATGAAAATGACCATAAAAGAAAGGGCAGAAATGACACACGAGATGATTGTTGAATTGGAGTTGTTGAGAGGTAAGTTGTATAATTTATTTTTTTATTTTTATTAAATTTTTGGGTGTATTTTATAACACCCCATACATACACAGGGGCAGCCGTGACCTGGTGTTTAGGGATCTGGTCTTGTGACTGGAAGATCACCGGTTCAATCCCTGGGCAGGTCATGGCTGAATTGCCCTTGAGCAAGGCACTGAACCCCCAAATGCCCCCGGGCGCTGTGGATAGGGCTGCCCACAGCTTTGGGCACATGTTCTCACAGTCTAGTTGTGTGTTTCACTGCACAGATGTGTTAAATGTGGAGGTTAAATTCTGCTGTGTGCCATCTCATTGGCACAGTTGAATAAAATCTAATTTTATGAATGTTTTATGGAATTTAGGTGACATTCTTTCTGTACAGCAATCCCAGCTGAACAAAATATGAAACACTGAAGTAGCATTCAGGACAGTGCACAGTGCATTTGGTTGTATTTGAATTACGCCCTGGCTGGGCAGCAGAAGTTGAATGTGTATTAAGCTGTAAATCCTACAGGGGATGTGGAACTGAACCCTGGGACATTGTGTGAATAGGCATTTCACACAATTCAGTATGTTTGGCTTCCACATAAATTTGTTTGACTCAAGTCAGTGTATTCAGTGTCACCAGTGAGTTCTTCACGGAAGTGTAGAAATTTCCAGCACTCTGAGGTGTCTACATGGCCCTGGCGTACAGGTTGATGGGCAAGTAGAATCTCTCTCTCTTTATGCTGCATTTACGATCCAGTGGGAACTGGGATCTGTCTGACTTTCAAGTAGGAAAAATCCTTTTAAACGGCTAGCCAAATCATAATTCCCACTTGGCAAGTCTGAACTTCTCAAGAGTTCCGTCTCTTCCGAGTTGCAACTCTGTGACATCATTTCAACATGGCAGCACCCGTAAAACACAAAGTTAACAGAACAATTAAGCTTTTAAGTCTGACATTGGGATTTCTTCTTCTGTATGATATGCTGCTTGAGTATAAAATCACTAATTCAGAGGGATACATGGATAATTGCAATGTTAAGTCATTCTGTACAAAATGTTTAAGCACGCTGTATGCTTTCATGTCATTATAGTATTATAGGAATCATAGCTTACATCCACTTTTGAAATAAATGAATCACTGGCCATATAACAGCACAAAAGCTTTTAAGATTGTACAGTATCTGAACAGGAGGTAGAAACTACAGATGCACAGAAATGAACATTTTTACAGAATATGGAATGCCAAACAGTCTTTCATTTATATAAAAGATTATAAAATTAATAATTTAAATATTTCCCAAAATAAGTCTTGTAGTCAGGAATGAATGTCTGTATTTTAATACAGTGGTCTGGTGGTTTGGGATTTGGTCTTGTGGCCGGAAGGTCGCTGGTTTGATCCCAGGTCAGGTCGTGGCCAAACACCTAACCCCCAACTGCTTCCTTGACGCCCTGGATAAGGCTGCCCATCACTTCAGGCACATTCTCACAGCCTAGTGTGTGAACTGAACAGAAGGGCTAAATGCAGAGTCAAAGTCTGTTGTATGCAAATCACACTGGCAAAAGTTGAATCTAATCTAATAAGCTGGTTTGATATCATTAGGTGATATCATGTCAAAATCAACATAATATCAGTTTTTAACCGAAAGTGTGTTTTTTGCCATTTTTTGACAAATAATTTTGGTTGCCGAATTTTCTGTGCATCCCTAGTGCCTATGAGCACTAAGGCACAAGACACACAGTATGCTGCATCTTCTGACGTACACATATCTGACCAGAAATGTTTGTAGTTACGTGCACTGCTTAAGTGGAGTTTTCCCTAGAAGTATGCAGAGCGTGAGCTCCTTTTTTGGACATTTCTTTGCACACGAACAGACTAAGACAAGTGGGCCCTACAGCTGCAAAGTAAAACATTTTATTACAAGAACTGATTTTGGGGGCCAAGTAATGTTTGTCATCTTCCGTGCTTGTCAGTAAATCTCTGTACAGCTCCTCCTGGCTATCTTGCAGTGTTTAGTCATTCTGCCTCCACCTCATGTAAAGCCATCACTTTGATGAGCCTTAACACCAGGCAGAAGAGACAAGCACGGTGAGAGCGACTGATTCAGTGTAGCACAGGCAAATAAAGATGGGCATAAGGATCAAAACCCAATTATCCTAAGAGAAGAAAGGAGGCATACTGGATGATATGAGCTATCAGAGGATTTGGCACTTCTTCTGCGTTCATGGAATGATCTCATTGCTTTTCGGATGGACAAGTGGTTGATTCCTCCTGCAGATGACAGGACATGTCTAGGACTGTATAGAGATGGACTCGGGCTCTGTCAGCTTTCACACTTGTCTGCTTCACATGACAAATAGCATTGCCTTTCGGCCTGTCCTTCAGGCACATCATCACCGTGTGCAGGGTATGGGATGAATCCTAGCATTCCAGTAGGAAAAAAAACCTTTCAAAAGAACAAGAGGGCAGAAGAACCAAGAAAGAACCATAGAAAGAAATTTTGTTTTAGTCATCCATCAAACTGCAGGAACATCCTTTAGAGGGGAAAAACATATTGTCCTTCAAATGTGCCTCTGTTTACACAATAGAAGCAGCAAGGCATTTTTCTGGGATTAAAGCAAATGGCCAACGTTGACAACATTGACAACAAACTACTATATCACTCAGTGATGGCAGCTAGCTCGGCAGCTATGCTATAGGGGCATGGCAGTTATGGAGCTTCACATCTTTCAGTGTGGAATTCAACGCTGCTTCGCTGTAGTGACTGATCTGTCTTTTTCTCACACATATCATGCTGTTTTGACAGCCTTACTGTGTCTGAGTGCAATATATAAAGCATATGCTGCGATCGCTGTCTCCTACTTCCCCACCTCCTCTGTCAGGCCTCCCAGGCACATGGCTACAGCTATTTCTACACGCCATCTGTTCATTTATTTGCCATAAATGGCAAGTGCCTGACAATATCTTCTCCCATCCAAGGCTGTTCCATGTTCATCTGTTGGATTTAATTAGGCTCATACTGAGCTTTAAAATACGTCAGGCAAGAGGTGTTGCAACAGCAATAATCTGCCTTTGATTAAAGGAACATGTCAGTCGATGCCAGGTCACTCCAGTCATGGACCATCTTCTCTTTTTTTTACATTTCCTACTTGATAATTTGATCAAACATCAAGATGAAAGAACCTTAGTCGTGATTATCTGTGTGTGGGTGAATGTGTGTGTATGTGTGCAGAATTTGCCTGATGATGTAAGAGGTGGTAAACGGCACAGTGTAGATGAATGCCCTGAAACTGTCACCGTGTACACACACTTGATGGATTGCAGCTTGCATGGAAGCACTCAGTGATCCAATCATGAGCCATAGATAGGTGGGTAGAATGGACCAGCCAAGTCATTTTTCCATCCCTCAGCACATAACACATCACAAACAAGAAAAAATGATGCAAAATATGATATATTGGCAAGTGAAAACCTTGCAAATGCAGGTATTATACCTTATATTTCTCATGATGATATTGATGTACTGTAAGCTTTTTAATTTATTTCTAAACATTTGCTTATTAGGAGAGCTTATCAAATTAAAAAACAGACTTGCAGATAATTCTGCATACGTAAAGGGTTTGTTTAATGGGAAACTAAATCTTCCTGTAAAAGCTGCCTTGTTGTGGCATTCTGCTGCTGGAGGTGGTCTCCTTGCTAGTGTCAATCACAAGCAGTTATTGCTTACAGCTGTGACTGGCTTATTTAAAAGCTTTGCACAGTGTGCTGGCGCAAACGTTTTTGGTATTTAATGGTATATGCATCTCATTTAAAAAATGTAGCACTTAGACTCTGGTCCTTCCTGGGTTTTTTTGTCCTCTGAGACCACAGGCTTTTCTGACTTTTCCATCTTATGTGCATTGGCTCTGAACGTTTTTCCCTTCGGTTGTCGAACCCAATGGCAAGTAAGATCTCTTTGGAGCACTTGATTTGTGTTTTTGTAACAGGTGACATACAGTACATGTTACTGAAGATACACCTGTGGTGGCTTTGCACCTGTGAGAGGGTGGAGCCTAAATGCCCTGGCACACTTGAGCTGAATTTATATTTCTGAGTGCATACTGTTTGGTGCTATTCAATATCCCATAGCCTCAATAACGTGTCTGTGCACTGCAAATCACCCTATGGACAATATGGTCCAGATGCATGTATATATATATATATATATATACTTTAGTTCATTCCTTCATATTCTTTTAAGGAAGAAAACAGAGATCGATTATTAATTTCCATGTTAAAGACATAGCAACAAAAATATGTTTTTAATAATAATAATAATAATAATAATAATAATAATAATAATAATAATAATTCTTTAAACAATTAAGAGATAAATATAAAATGGTTATGTAAAAAAATATTTCAATGTTTTGGTACATAAAACCACAGAAATAAAAAAAGAAAAGAAAATATGTTTTTGTCACTGCAGGAACATCATTACACAAGATAAAATTACTTGAAAAATGTTTCCAAATAGGCCTTGAATCAACCAAATGATGAGAAATATTAGCTGTATTGCTTAACTTCAAGGTGCTGTCACTTGCCAGAATATAATTTTTGGCAGCAAAGAGATTACCTGTAAAATGATTAAATGCCTTTTTCTCTGTTATGATTCACTTTTGATAAGTGAGGTTCACGTGGCATTTAGAGATTCAATTAGGGTGGCTTTCTGCTGTTGGGGCTGAAGGTAATTACCTGTGAAGCAGTGGTGTAATGCTTGCCTATGTTGCACCTTAGTGGATGGTTTTACGCTTGGTTGAAGTAGAAACTCGGCAGGCAAACAGCATTTTCATTCCCATCAGAGCATCCAAGGCAAAAAAATACTTGGTGAGCCCTACAGACATACACACACGGGCAGCTGAGCTTGTCATGGACATGCTAAAAGAAGATAAACACCACACCAAGAGAAGCAGAGTGAAGCACTCAAACAAATCTAGCTGAAAGATTCTCACGATGGAGTGCAGTCACTGTTCACAACTGTGATTGCTGCAGGTTTGCAGTTTGTTGAAGGTTTGAAGAGAGACAGGCTTGGCTCAGCAGTGATGGCTTCACTTACACCCACCGGCAGTTAGGCTGTTTAGACTGAAAAGCAAAAATGTTACTATTGCTGTAGGCCAATTTAGACCGATTCTGCAATAACCCTGCTCTGCATATTTTCTGCGTTAACACACCTGATTCAAATAATCAGCTAATTTAAAAACCATTTTCTAAGAGATGGGTGTGTAAAACATGAAATGTGAAGGGCACTTACTCCACAAACAGTGCTTGAAGCAATCGTAGCCCATTTTGATCAGAATAACCTATATAATATACTTGTAAGTAAGTAACATTACACTTATGTAGCACCTTTCTAGATACCCAAGGACACTTTACAGTCGACACACTCCATTTATACACACTCAACCACATACATCAGTGAGAAGTGGCAGCGTACTCTCAAACGGAAGCGACCATCCACCTGGAGGACTGCATCGAGCACTGGGGGGATCACCCAGGACAGAGTGCCAACCATATCTGAGCATACATACATACATACACACACACATACACATTCATACACATACCAGGGTCATTTTAAGAGTAGCCAATTCACCTAATCTCCATGTTTTTGGACTGTGGGAGGAAACCAGAGTCCCCAGAGGAAACCCATGCAGACACGGGGAGAACATGGAAACTCCACTCAAATGGGGACTTAAACCCAAGACCTCAGCACTGAGAGACAAACATACTAACCACTAAGCCACCGTGCCGCCCACTTGCTTTTTATTTGGACCCCACAGTTTTTTAAATGTACCCTGGTAAAATCAGGACATAAACTACAAATACAAAAACTTTTAAAACTGATAAAAAATAACTTTTTAAACACAACGCTCATCTGTGTGGTGGTGCAACAGCTCTAATGGCTTTTCAGCATTTGGCTATGATGCTGCTGGTTTACATTCAGACAAGAAAATATTGCATTTCTAGTGACCTCTAGTGGATGATTTTTTGCTTACCACACCTCTACCGATTGGTAGAGATGGTACAATCGCATTGCGTTAAGTTCAACATCTTATTCAGTAATTTATAAGGACTTAAATGTGCTCTACCAAATGGTTGATTGGAATGTTAAAGCATTAAGGCTAGAACATTTGGACTTGTATAGCTTGCTGTAGTTAGTTTGTCTGTGCTTACATGATCAATAACCATATCATCAATAAACAGCTGTTAAATTCAGCTTACATTCCCTTGGCCTGGCATTAATCCTAACCCTAGCATTGTTCAGAGGTTCACCACATAATTGTAAGGCTGCCTCTGCAAATAATCTATAAAGGGCTCTCAAAATAAGTAGGATCTGGAAGCCTTCTTATTATCTCATTACTTCTGTCACGCACACTCTGGGTGGGGTGTTGTCTTGGAGACAAGACTTCGGAAATATGGAAATTAAAGCAACTTACAGATACACATTTATACACACCTCCAACTTGATTAACAAAAGAAACTGAAGTGTCCTCCATGAGCAACAAGCAACTTCAAGTGTAGACAAATATAGGATTAGAAGCCGAGGCAAAGGACCTGCCAGGATGGAGAAATCAAACCCTAGTTTCCTCTGTCAAGGGGACGTGGTTTCATTCAATCTATATTTGCTACCCTGTCATTAACATCAGCACTGTTACAGCTGATTGAGTATTCAGCCTAAGATTATGATATGGCATGGCATAGTTCAAATCCAACCTGACAGCTCTGACTTTTGAATGAATATTTCAGGCTTTACAGGGTGACTTGAGGAGTGCAGGCGTGCCACATTTAGTGCCATGTTCTTCTCGACTGACTAATTCGGTTAATAAAAAACATACATAATGCAGCTTTGATTCTACAAACTAGGTTTCAGAACCAGGCTGTTTTCAACTCCATCTGCAGAACTGGGTCTGTTTGTTGGCTGAGGTTCAAACCCATTTATTACATCCATGGCCAGGTGCAGGCTGAGAAAAAGCTGACCGGTGCATCACTCCAGCTGAGTGTGAGGGGCTTAGTGCTGAAGCAGTGGAGTAGCACTGCAGCCTGAGGCCTACAATGATTTACTGTGCTGTACACTGCATCACCACAGCCGCGTGTAGCCTCTGTATTTTATGGCCTCTATCTCACTGCCCCCTTGTCTTTCCCTCCCTTTTCCACTCTCCATCACTCCCTCCCTTTGTCATTGCCTCTCATCTCAGATGTTCACTCTGCCTTCTCATTATCTCCCATGTTGCAGCCCTTATCACTTGATTCCTGCACTTTATACACCTCACCTATTCTTTTACAACTGTGTTAAAATGTGTGTTGGAGCTGTACTGTTACACCGGGGTGGCAAAGCTTCAAAGCAGAGATCCCTTCATCGACTCTCATTCCCCACTCCACTGACTCACTCTTCACTCGTCTCTTTCATCCAGCCCAGCTGAAATATAAATGGACCATTCACCCTAGACCTTGGTCTAATGAATAATAGATATGGACGGTCTAGTCCCTTAATATACACACTTGCAGACATACACCCTGCACTAAGATATTAAACAGACCACAAAGAAACGCACCCTGCCATCAAACCATGGAAACATGCCCATATGTAAACTAAGACTGCTTCCCAAAGGTTTGGAGCAGCACAGGGGAATTTCAAACACATCTCAAACATTCCCGCTGATATAAGAAGAGCCCAAATGTAATAGTCCCATACTGGCCTTATACAAGAAAGGTTTTGGGGTTCTTTGCTCTTGTATGAGTACTAGGGATGGGTAAAAGACCTGTAAATTAAACTGAATACACTTTTCCACAATAGTGTTATGTTTGTCTGAAGCTGGCCATAGCCTGGTGGTTAGGGATCTGGTCTTGTGAAGGGAAGGTCACCGGTTCGATCCCTGGACAGGTCATGACTGAAGTGTACTTGAGCAGGGTGCCATAGAAAGGGCTGCTGACTGCAAGTGTGTTTCACTGCATAGATGCGGAGGTCAAATTTCCACACTGTGGGACTAATAAGGGATTAAAAAATAATAAATCATTAATAATAAATAATAATAATAATAAAAAAATAAATGAAGTGTGTACAAATGTAATACAGTACCAGTCAAAAGACACACATTCTGGACATTCACAGTTTTTTCATTACTTAAAAATATTCTGCATAGTAAATTAATACTAAAGCCAAACAATAAAGAAAAACATTATTATTATTATTATTATTATTATTATTATTATTATTACTATTACTGATGATGATGATGATTATTATTATTATTATTAGTAGTAGTAGTATTACTGATTATTATTATCATTATTATTATTATTATTATTATTATTACTGATTATTATCCATCCATCCATCCATTATCACACCCGCTTAATCCTTATCAGGATTAGGTTAGTCCCCTACCCCCTCACTGGGCGCAGGGCATTACACTATTCAACTAAGCCCAGGACAGGGCGCCAGTCATTCGCTGGGTGACACACACACGCACGCACACGTACCTACGGACAATTTTAGGGTATCCAATTCACCTGACCTCCATGTTTTTGGACTGTGGGAGGAAACCGGAGACCCCGGAGGAAACCCACGCAGACACGGGGAGAACATGGAAACCAAACGAGAACTTGAATCCAAGACTTCAGTGCTGAGAGGTGAACGTGCTAACCACTAATTCACCGTGCCAAATTATTTAGTAAACAAACCAGAATATGTTTATATGTTACATTCTTCACAGTAGACACCTCTTACTTAGATGCAGCTTTCTTGGCATTTTCTCAGTCAGCTTTATGAGGTAGTCACCTGGAATGACTTTCAGTTAACAGCTGTGTCTGGTCAAGAGGTCATGACTTGCATTTCTTGCCTCTTAATGTGTTTGAGACATCAGTTGTGTGTCGACTTTGAAGTCAAATCTAAAACATGTTTTGGTTTGTTTAACACTTTTAAGTTTACTACATGATTCATTATGTGTTCACTCACAGTCTGAATGGCTTCAGTGTTCATTTATAATGTAGAAAAAAAGAATGCGCTCATTAAAAGCTTCCTTGTGTGAGAGTGTCTTGTTGGTCATTCTGTGCTCTTCATGTACTCTGTGTGTATGTTGTCATAGCGTGAGTTACTATCATCTTTGTCACAGCCAAGATCACTGCCACAGTCTGTTTTATTTTTATTTGTCGGGAATAAAAGTCACGTTCTCAGGATTCACACCTGCTTCCATCTCCCTCATCAGTCACAACAGCAGCAACCTTATAATATTATAATATTGTCAATTTGTAATAACATATGTCTCATTACATAAACATTTAGACAATATTATTATATGAAAATATCTTCAGATGATATCATCACATTAACATATTAACATTAAAATATCACCATATTTAATATCACCACATCATATAATCATATTGTCCAACATTTATGGGCTCAGCTTGTATATTGAATGAGGACATATTGTGAGATTTTGTAAAGACGGAGAGAAATATCTCTTCCTGGCAATAAATATTCTCAAATCATGTCACACTTTCAGTCTGACTGAGTACATGGTGTGTTCAGGGTGTGGTGACAGAATAGCATGGAAAGGCAGTGACATTAGTACCTATAGATCACTGACATTTACTTGTTTCTCAGTGTACTGAGACAGATGAGCTAGATCTGAACCTTTCTTCTACATCACTGTCATTACAAATCACACCACAGTGTCAGGAATTCTTTAAATGTTACTGGTATATTTGTTATATCAAATAATTCTGTCTTATCATTGATTTTCAAAGCATAAAACACTTGTACAGACGTAATGTAACCTTATGAACATTAAACGGCTGTAGTAATTTCTCTGATTTTTGTACAAAATTGTGCAAAGGCAAAGGAGTCACATTTTTACCTTACATCAGTTTGTGCTCTGATATTCCTGCACATTAGTTTCATAATTACTGATTATTTAATTGTAACCATATGTCTTAACATTAATAACCAAACAAGGTTCAGGCAGTTAACCCTCATGGCATGGCAAGACCACCGTATCTGTGAATAATTTAAACAGGTTCCACACAAGCTTGTATTGTAATAGTCATAGTTTTCTCCCAAAAGTAGAGCTAGCTCACATTTCTTCTGGGGCCCATCAATTTACAGCAAATGAGAAAGAACAATGGCTGCCCAGTTCATCAGAGATAAATCTTCCATGCATAAGGCAGCTGGCTTTTCATTTATTACACAGGGTTATCTGCTCATCTGGAATACAGCTCTCTGTTTTGTACAGAACAAACCAGCTCATATAATCTATGGCTTTGTTATTCACTGAGTTTTAATGATTTGGGCTCTTGCCTGCATGATAATCAGCACATAGTCCATCAGAATATAAGTTAGTGTGTCTCAGACACTGTCTGAATAAAGGTACTACACAGATCTCCCAAGCTACATTCCTGGGGCATTGCTAAGATCTAAAAATGGTGGCAGGCTCTGGCCCTGGTGAAATAACGTCAGTTTGGGGGGTGAGTTTCCTGGCAAGTGAAGGTTACCTGTTTGACCTCCACTGAGGGGACAAACAAATTTAAATTTACATCCACTTTCTTCTTTATGTTTGGAAGTAAATAACATTTAGGGGTGGTGGAGCTAAAATAGCTTAGCAATTTCCCTGGTACTCTCAATCCTCACCACATTCTGCAGAAGAACCATAGAGTCCATCCTGAGCAGCTGCATCACTGTCTGGTTTGGGAATTGCTCTGCATCTGACCATAAGACTCTCCAGCGTATAGTGAGGACGAGTGAGAAGATCGTTGGACCCTCTCATCTTTCATGGACATTTACAACAAGTGGAGCATCCAGAAAGCTCTCGGCATTGTGGAGGACCCATCACATCCATCACATGGTCTCTTCACCTGCTGCCTTCTGGTAGAAGATACCACAGCATTCAAACTCTCACTGCTAGACTGTCCAACAGTTTCATCACCAGTAATGTCAGTAATGCGTCACTTAATAAAGCGTTACTCTAATCTGACCATTTCCAATCCAGTAATCAGATTAAAGTTACTTACCCAAGTCACTGTGCATTACTATTTTTATTATTTTCCTTAGTAAAAAGATATATTTTTACTTTCTCCTTGCAATTATACTTCTTCTTGCAGGATAGTGATGCAAATGTAAACAATGGAGGGAAGGGTTATCATGCAGGCTACAGTCTTCCACAGCCTTTGGCTGCTTGCAAACTTCTCCTACTCACTGGCTAAAACAAAACAGAGTTTTTCTTAAAGAGACAGTAACCCTTTATACTGACTCTGCAGTACTACACTATGAACTAACACCTAAGAAACATTAATTTATCTAGTTTAAACCAAAATATTACAAAAACTGTCTCATGCAATCCAAATATCTTAACCCAATAGTCAAAAATTAAATTACTGGTAAATACACAAAGATAAAAGGTTTAATAATTTTTAGTAATTGGCACATTCACAACAGAAACTGGACTTCAGTGTAAAACCAGTAAGTGGGGAGAGCTGAAGAAGTTGATAGGGCAGTATGTACAGGTGCTGGTCATAAAATTAGATAATCATGAAGAAGTTTATTTATTTCAGTGATTACATTCAAAAAGTGAAACTTGTATATTATATTCATTCATTACACACAGACTGATACACTTCAAATGTTTATTTCTTTTAATTTTTATTATTATAACTCATTACCACATACATTGTGTTTTGTTTTGTAAAACCACTCTTTGCTGCTTTAATGCTGTGAATGATGTTCAGTTTTGGGCGGCACGGTGACTTAGTGGTTAGCACGTTCGCCTCTCAGCGCTGAGGTCTCCGGTTCGAGTCCACATCTGAGTGGAGTTTCCATGTTCTCCCCGTGTCTGCGTGGGTTTCCTCCGGGGACTCCGGTTTACTCCCTCAGTCCAATAACATGGCGGTCAGGTGGATTGGGTACTCTAAATTGTCTGTGTGTGTGTGTGTGTGTGTGCGTGCATATGTGTACACCCAGTGATGGACTGGCGCCCTGTCCTGGGCTTGGTTGAATAGTGTAATGCCCTGTCCTGCACCCAGTGAAGGGGTAGGGGACTAACCGCGACCCTGATAAGGATTAAGCAGGTGGGATAATGAATGAATGAATGAATGAATGAATGTTCAGTTTTGCCAATACAGTGTTAACAGTTAAATATGTCAGGTCAAGAATGATGTATAAAAACAAGTATTTATGTTGAGTGAAGTCAAGAAAGAATGTATTTTATTTTTTTTATAAAAATTTATATTTATGCCAATTCAAGAGAAACCGACTTTTTTATATGTAAAACATATATATTTTCAGGAAATAGTTTTTAAGTTCAACTTTAAATGTCAGGAGATACATTGTTGCTGTTAAAAATGCATTTACAATAAAGTGAGTTTTGGCAAAACTGGTTGTCATTTTTATGTAGAGGTGGTGGGCGGTGTTGTCTGCAGCTGCTGAATGTAACTAATAAAGTAACTTGTAATCTAACATTTACTTTTAAAATCAAATAATCAATTAAGTAACTAACTTACTTTTTAAAAGGAGTAATCAGTAATCAGATTAACTCCTTAACACACACAGTCTGACTCTCAGAGACTAAATACTACTGCATATTTGTAATGTCCTGTAATGTGTCTTAGTCTAGTTAGACAAGAAGCATTTTGTATTTATTGTATTTATTTGGGTTTGTAGTTATTGTATGTTTATTATTTGTTTTGGTTTTTTTAAATAATTTTTGCACTTTTCTCCCGTTCCCTATGTAGTAGTAGCCAATTCACCCATCCCATACTAGGGGGCTCTCCCTATCACTTTCCACTGTCCTTGACTCTAGGAGGGTGAAGTCAAACACACACCTCTGTGATGCAGCCACCGCCTCTTTTTGAACTACCGCTGATACACCATTACAGGGGAGCCAATGCACTCGAAAGAACACAGGGTTCCCAGCACCAATTGGACCAATCAGTTGCCGCCTGAGCCAGCGGACATTGCAGTGTGAGAGTGACAGGGAGAGAGAGCGCCATCTACCCGCCCAGAGAGAGCATGGCCAATTTTTGCTCTCTTGGGCTCCGGCTGATGATGGCAACAGCATGACCGGGATTCGAATTATGTTTATTGTTTGTTTTTCATTGCACTTGTGTTCTGTGTTGCACCTGGTTCTGTAAGAATGTTGTATTGTTTCAATATGTACTGTACTGTATAAAGCTGAAATGACAATAAAAACCTCTTGAACTCTTGAACTCAAAGGTAAAGATTGCCCTTCAGCTCCAATTGTGTGTTCAAGACTCACAACATTCACTTTTCCAGAAAAAAGGAACATATTTGTATATGTTATACATTTGTTTAGAATGGAAAAGTAAAAACGGGGTGGGGTTAACTGCAACATAATCTGGTATAATCATGTTCTGAGGTAACGCAGTACTCTTGAGGTGTAGTGCCCCAGTTGCAAAGTTCTGTCACTGTGACAGCTCAGTACGGTTTGTCAGAAAATGTATTAGCTATGCTGGAAGTTTATTCAAGGGCCTTGATATGTCACATAATACAATGGAGAAAAAATACTGTAAGTGCAACCTAATATAGGTGAGAATCCAGCTCCTAATTCTGATGTTATTACACATTTCTTACACTGGCTAACGGGAATGTTTTCCAGCAAGAGGGTTTCATTCCACTGTGCTCTGTTTTCTAGCAACGTAGACAGACACACATAGAAGAAGTCTGATGATTTGAAACATGTACCCTGTTCCTTAAGCCTGAGTGAAAGGTTTACAGCAAAATTCTTACAGGCTCATAAGGCTCTCAGGATCACGGGGGAATGCTAACAATGTGCACAGGCCAAGCATCAATACGGTTCCTAATTAAAGGCCCAGAAGTCTGGTCTTCATATTTGCCTGTTTCATTTGTTTTTTGGTGTAGATCGTTCCACAGCAGAAATGTCACAAAGGTTATATCGATGCTTCAAAAGAAGAGGAAGACTATGGAGAGAATGAGAGAAGTTTTAAACATACAAACAACAAAGAGACAAAAACACTCTTAATGAGGACTAGGCAGAGGGAAAGTGCATGAGTGAAGACTGATGGCTTACGCTGAGGAAATTGCTACCGCGGTAGCTACTAATCTTCAGTTGTGTTGAAGGGAACATGAAGAGGGCATGTCCCAAAGAAATTAGCATCAGCAATCTCAGCTCAATTTACTCCTAGCAGCTCTTTCAGACAGTAAAATAAAGTTCTGTCTGTAGAAGTTGCTGAAATATGTCAACCAAAAGTGCTAATGGCACTAATAAAAAAACAAAATCTAGTGAGCATCAGTTGGCATTATGCAAATAGGATCGTGCTAGTGGACTCTTGCTTTCATTAATAGTCCTCATTAGTAGTTGTGTATTGCTTATGGCTCTTTTGCACCTGCTGTTCAGTTTGCACAGAAAACCAAATCAAGAAATGTCAGGAGCTAGACAGCTACATCCTGCTGATGTGTGTTCAGAGCATATCAGCTTTATGTCCTCAGTGAAAATATCGATTCCATTCTGAAAGTATAGAGTTCACTGAGTATAAGCACGCTCTGAGACCCATAGCAGAGAGCCTGAAATGAACAAAGGGTAAGATTTTCCACTAAAATGTTGAAATATTATGAAGAATCAATATCAGTGAACAGTAGTAAGTGTGGGATGTTACTTGAGGCCAGTCAGTGATGGTGCTAAGGCCCAGTACAGTCCACATGGAAGAGGAAAAATAACTTATTTCACGCTTACTCAAGACATTGTTAGTGTTTACAAGCTGTTCTTGCACTGTGACAAGTCCTGTAGCCAGTCATGTGGCCCGCCAAGTGTAGTTGACTTCCATGTTCAGCATGTTTATGGGTTTGATTAAACAGAATGATCAAATTCAAGGAGAAATACCAAAACAAGATGACATTAGCAAGAATGTCCAAACCAGTCGCAAACAAGGTCACATAAACCTTTGAAACCTAGGAATGAATTCTAATCTAGTGTGGGGAAAGACCGTGGACTATTTCCTTTCTACACTGCACGTACAGCAATTTTAAATGGCATTTCAGAATATCTTTTATATGATTAAATTACCTGAGGAATAGTATTACATTCATAAAACACTGATTCTACAGTAAAAAAATGCTATTAACTGCACTGTATTAAATATATTAAATGGTTAAGTAATGTCTCAGTTCATTATTATACATATAATATATAATGTATATAATATACATGGTTGCCAGATCCAAAAAATCTCCTACCAATTTTGTAACAGAAAGTCACACTACACAAATACAAACCGGATTCCAAAAAAGTTGGGACGCTATACAAATTGTGAATAAAAACTGAATGCAATTATGTGGAGATGGCAAATGTCAATAT